>APFE030528940.1:12959-45531 GCA_000404065.3 Pinus taeda
ATAATAAAAATAAAATAAGGCAGTAAACCGCGAGGGTTTCGGTTAGGGCACCAGAACCCTAATCCTCAAGGCTTGAGACTTCTGCACTCTTGTGGTCACCGCGAATCTGTTTTCTGTTGCACCTGTCCTGACATTCCAGGTCCACCTGTCATTATCAACATGGCATCCGTTACTGTCGGCGATGTCATGTAAACGGACGAGGAGGTCGATTACACTGAAGACACCCTTCAATCTCAGGTCATCTTCAACCGTCTGTCCTTCCTTCCGTCGGTTTCTGGTTTTTCGCCGGTTCCTCCCTCACATCCCTCCCCGGTTGTCACTATCCCGGCTCCCTCCCCCTCACATCCCCCCGAGGGCTCCCTCCTATCGGACTCCCCTGGTCTCGACCTCCCCCCGCTGTCCCCAGGCACCCTTCATTTCCTATCCTTCGTTATTCCCCCGTCGCCATCTTTCGACCCTCACCCTCCGTCCTCCTCCTTCCTTGCTGCGGCATCGTCTGGACCACCCTTCTCGTTGGAGGTTGGGCCTTCTACTCTTCGTCCTTCCCCCTCTGGAGTTTTTGAGACCCCCGCTGTTAGGGTCTCTTCAGCGAAGAAGTCCCCCCTGGAATTCTCCTCGGATCGCCTTGCAGATCACCCATCAGCTCCGCGCTCGGGCAAGAAGAAGAACAGGGGTGTCAAGGCCACTTCCAGGGATATCTCCATTTGGTTCGGCGAGATATCTGCCATAGGGGAAGCAGCAAAAATGGCAAATACCATTTTGGTCGGGCATGTACGTGGACGCGCATATTCTGCTACCAGGCTTACCCTCTGGGTAAAAGAGATTTGGGGGGGTGTTCTCAAAGAACTCCCAAAAGTACAGGTACTCCCCCGCGGATGGTTCGCACTTCACTTTGCCAAGGAGAATTATGCTGATTTGGTTCTGGCCAAATATTGGCACATAGAGATGGCGCCGGTGTTGCTAAAAAGATGGAGTCCCCTCTTTGATCCTGATCACGAGCAGATTGGGGCAGGGCCACTATGGGTTCGGCTTCCCGGCTTACCTCTCTAGTACTGGAATGAAGAGGTTTTCATGCGCATCGGAAATGCTCTGGGTACATACCTAGACCACGATAGATCTTATGTTGAGTCCAGGAGCAGAACTCTGGCCCGGATTTTGGTTCATCTAGATACTCGAGACGGTTTAGAGGAAAAGATCACACTTCACTGGGGCAGATATACCCGGATTCAAATCCTCGACTACGAAGGAGTGCCCTTCAGGTGCCATCGCTGTCACAGGGTGGGACATCTGTTTAAGGAGTGCCCTCTTAACAAAAAACAAGAGGAGGGCCCGGCGACATCCACCACTCCTTCGAGGCCTATATCTCCAGCTGCTCATTGCACCCCGGCTTCTGGCGCCCCCTCCAGCTCTCCCACTCAGGCTCCTGGATCGGCGCAAGGTACCTCTCAACCTCCGATCACCAGAGCTCGGGTGGCCTCCGCATCCACGTCTGCTTCGGGTATATCTCTTTTCCCTCCTTTGTCTAATTGCATTACTGGTTATTTTACTCTCTCTCCTTCACTATTTGTGGCGCATTGCACTATTCCCTCTTCTCTGGTTATTGCCCCCTCCATTCCATCCACTCGCATCGTTTCATCGCCTCTCTCATCTCCATCATCATCTGGGGGTGCTTCTCATAAATACAATCTCCGCCCTCGCCCTCACTCTAATGGCTCCCATTTAAAGATTGCTGGGCTTGGCATCACTTCCCCCAGCCTGATACCATTATCTGCACGGGGTCGAAAATCTCACCTTACAAAGGCCATCCGAAAAGCGGGTGCTGAGGTTGCCTATGGGCGACAATCCACAATTGTTGGGGTTCTTAGAACGATGAACACCCCAGGCAATCTCCCCCCATGAAGTGCTTATCCTTCAATTGCAGAGGCTTAGCTAGTGCCTCTAAGAAACTAGCCCTCAAAAGGATGATTACTTCCCTGCCTGTTGACATCATCCTCCTCCAGGAAACCCTAGGTCCCGCAGACTCTATAACGATTGCCCTATCCTCCATTGCTCCGGGTTGGCTCTTTTCGGCTTTGGACTCATCGGGACGTTCGAGGGTTCTTGCTATTGGATACAACCCTGCCTCTATCAAGGCTCTTGGGACTTGGGAGGGTCCTGGTTTCCTGGGACTAGACCTCTTTTCGGCAGACCTGGGCACTAACCTCCGGGTTATTAACATATATGGTCCTTGCCATCAAAGGGAATCATTTTGGAATCGCCTCCTGAGCCTGTATATTCTCTCGGCAGAGAATATTATTATTGGAGGAGACCTTAATTTTTCCCTGGGATACAGTGAATCCTGGGGCTCATCTGCACAGATCGACCCAATCACTGGGTTCATGACTGATCTTCTGGAGCGACATGACCTAATCGATGTCCCCATGATCAAAATTCTCCCCACCTGGAGGAACAAACGCATAGGGGAAGTTGCACTGGCTTGTAGATTGGATAGATTCATTATGAAGGGCACTATGTTTCGACAACTACACTTATACAAGCAATGGGTGGGATCTGGTGGTATTTCGGACCACTATCCTATCTATTTGGAGCTATCGGGGCCCAACAGAAAGCCAAAATCTCCCTTCAAATTCAACCATGGATGGTTACAGGACCCCTCCTACATCAAGCTGGTCAAGGACTACTGGACACATAATCCCATAGATCGGGCGGACTCACTGGCAAAAGGATTCTACATGAATTTATCCCAGCTAAAGCATATGTCAATCGAATGGGCCAGAGAGAAGAACAAACATGATAATACTGCCCTCGTGCACATTGAAGCTAAAATCCTCTCCCTCACTGATGAAAGAGGTTTGGGCTTCATTACTGAAGACAAAGAACACCTGGTTGCGCTCGAATCTCAAAAACAAAAAATCCTAAGGGAATGGGAGGAAACCATCAGGCTTCGGAGCAGGGCCACATGGCTAAAAGCCGGGGATGAAAACACCAGGTTTTTTCATAACTATGCAAAAGGCAGGAAGGTTAAAAATACCATATGTAGTCTCCCCACTCCTAATGGAGATGTAGCTGACACCTTCCCAAAGCTCTCTCTGATGGGATCCTCCCACTTCAGGAATCTTTATAAACAGCCCCAGGCCACTTCCATTACTGAGATCATCAATATTGCAGGTCATTTTCCCATATTTGTTAATGAGGATGAGGCAGATCATCTCTTTGACCCTGTCCCCCTGAAGAGCTAGAGAGTACTATCAAATGGTTCAAGAAAGACCGGAGCCCGGGGCCGGATGGGTGGACCATCGAATTTTACATTGCATTCTACGAGCTTATCAGCAATGATTTATTAAGGGTGATTGAGGAATGCCGCAAGACGAGAACTATGTACAACGCCATCAACTCCACCTTCATCGCCTTGATCCCCAAATCAGATTCTCTGTCCTCCTTTGATGACTACCGTCCCATCTCCCTCTGTAATGTGCTATACAAGATCATTTCTAAAATCATTGCTAATCGTATCTGCCCTATTCTTTCACGACATATCGCTCCTCATCAATTTGCTTTCCTAGAACATTGACAGATCCATGAAGCTGTTGGAGCAGCTCAGGAAGCTCTTCATTCTATCTGGACCAAACACCTGAAGGCAATCATCCTCAAGATTGACTTAGCTAAAGCTTTCGATCGCGTCAGTTGGCTCTATCTCAAAATGATCCTTATTCACCTCGGTTTCCCCCAAAATTTCATTTCATGGATTATGGCCTGCATCACCACCCCTACCTTCAGTGTCCTGATAAATGGCTCGGCCTCCCAGTTTTTTCATTCAGAGCGCGGACTGCGACAGGGTTTCCCACTATCTCCCGTCCTTTTCTTGATCGTCATGGATGCCTTGAGTCGGCTTATCAACTCAGCTAAAAGAAATGGGGATTACAATGGCCTCAGGATCACTGATGAATGTACCCTTACCCATCTTCTCTTTGTGGACGATGTTATCATCTTCCTGGATGGCAGCATCAGAGATTCACGGTCTTTCTCAAACATCATCAATCTTTTTTCATCAGCCACTGGTATGCTTGCAAACCACTCCAAGTCATCTATCATCTTATCCATAACCTCCATCCATGAATCTCTCCTTGCTCAACAATGCTTTCCATACTCCATCCATCCACTCGATCAGGGCCTAAAATACTTGGGGTTTAGGATTAAGCCCGTCAGCTCTAAGATCACTGACTGGATCTGGCTAGTGGCAAAATTGGAGAAGCGACTCAACGTTTGGAGCCACCGATATCTTTCTAGAGCAGGCAGGCTTGTCTTGGTAAAAGCTGTGTTGGAGGCAACCCCAGTATACTAGATGGCATTAGCCTCGATTCCAAGAAGTATTCTGGCTAGACTCCAACAAATCTGTAACAGGTACCTTTGGAATGGAAATCAGGAAAAGCACATTTTTGCTTGGGTCAGTTGGAAGAAGATTTCCATCCCCAAAAAGTGGGGAGGATGGGGGCTAAAAGATCTCCCCTCTTTTGCACAAGCACTTGCTGCCAAGATGGGGTAGACTCTTCTTACTGGCAACAACCTATGGACTTGCATCTCATACCACAAATACATCTGGCTGCACAATATTCTGGATTGGGTTCGCCTCCCCACCTGGCCAAAAACAGGGATATCCTCTGTTTGGAAGGCCCTCCTAAACTCTCTGCCTCTCATCAGGCATAACCTGGTTTGGAGGGTCAATGATGGATCTCTAGCTCGTATCGACATGGACCCGTGGCCGGGCTGTGGAGGTAGACATATCTTACCAGATGATCTCATTCAACAACTTCACTCACAAGCGATAAGAGTTCTGGCAGACATTGCTAATCCTCAAAACTCTTCTATATTTGAACAGCGTTGGAAATCAGCTCACCAAATAAATCTGCCACCTGTTTGGCATCAAGATTGGATGGATTATATCACTGCTTTATCGGAAGCTCATATAAGGATTAAACAGGGACCAGATGAACTTATGTGGCATCTCTCTGGAAACGGCATATACACCCCTAAGTCGGGATACCTTGCTCTGATATCGCACAAAATCCCAGATGCAATCTCATTTTGGTGGCAGACTGTTTGGAAACTCACAGCTCCTCCTAGGCAAAAAAAAATTTTTTGGTGCATTCTTAAAGGATTTGTTCCTACGGGGGATTATCTAATGCACCGTGCAGTATACGGGCCGACCTGGTGTACATTTTGTAAACAATCATCTGAATCCTATATCCATCTATTCTTACTCTGTCCAGCCATATCCGCAATCTGGCAAGCCATATCAGCATCGATCCTTTTCACAGGTAAATGGGAGGGTCACGATATAAATCATGCATGGGAATCCTGGTTTTATAACCACAAACTTTCAAAACTCCAAAGTTTGCCTGTCATTACATGCTAGTACATATGGTTAGCTTGAAACCGGATGATTTTTGACGATAAATCGCCCAACTGGCCGCACATTATCTCTCTCATTACTGCTGCATATAATTCGCTGCCTGACCCACCTCAGCCTAGGAACAGAAGTCCGCGCGACCCTCCTGCCATTGACCATAGCACTCCTTGGGCCTTCTTTGATGGCTCGGCTCAACAGCAAGGATGTGGGGGAGGTTTTCTACTCTTCAAAAATGAACAACACTTTTACAAAGTCAAGATGGGATTGGGACCTGGCACTAACAATTTTGCTGAGATCATATCTCTTCGTCATCTCTTGCATTTTGCATTGGGGCACAATTGCTTGCATATACATATTTTTGGCGACTCTAAGATTATCATCGATCGGTTCAACAATACAACAGAATGCCACACACACACCCTCGGGAATATTTTGGAGGATATTAATATACTGAAGGCTCAATTTATTGACATCTCTTGTCAATACATCTACAGGGAACACAATAGTAGCGCTGATCAACTTTCCAAGGAGGCCACGTCACTTCCCAGAGGTGAGTGGTTGATACAGGAGCAGCGAGGCGTAGATTACTATCAGTACTATCATCGACCATATATTGATGCACACTACCATAGGGCGGTCAGCCCCTGAGATATAGTTTACAGCTTTTTGATATTTTTTGAACAATGTACATAGCTTTTGAACACCCACTATGATGTTTTTCCCAACATTCAACTTGGAATAAATGTCACATCAATTGTGGTTGTTATTTTTCCTTTGTTAACTTTTATTACATGATTTTTTCACCAAGGTTGTTACAAAACCCTCCCCCTTGGAGGACACCATCTTCGGTGTTCAACCACACCTATACCTCAGGGAAACAGCTGAAAAGAAAACATATTGCCCATGGAGATTTATAACATAGATCAATGTAGTATTTACAATGATCAACCTACTGAGAAGCAAACCAACATGCCAACATAACAAGCATAACATCATAATGACATGACACCCATACCACTTATTGGTGCTTTATAACATAACTCATGGTAGTATTTTCATCCATATACATATGTACATATACCAAAACATCATCAAACATGTACCGATACATATACCAAGGACATATACCAAAACACCATATCAAAACTGCTTTTCCTAAACCGACAAACAATGAAGGACACATAGCCCGCATCTGATTCACCATCTCCCATGTAGATTCATCGGGCCCAAAGTGCTTCCACAACACTTTAACTTGCTCGATTGCTAGGTTCCGGAGAATGAGCACCTTTTTCTGTAATATACACTTAGGCTCCAGCTGGAATTCTCCATCTGATTCCACCTGCAATACAGACCAGTCAATCACATGATCAACATCTTTAACATGCTTCTTAAGCAATGACACATGGAAAACATCATGGACTTTCATTGTCAGAGGCAGTGCAAGTCGATAGGCTACTTGTCTGATCCTCTCAACATTCCTTAAAGGTCCACAAAACTGTGGTGCCACCTTGGCACATGATCCAATCTATAAGGAGCTCTTCTTTGGTTTGATGCTCAAGTACACATCTTTCCCAACCTAGAACTCCTTGAACAACCTGTTTCGATATGCATAGCTCTTATACATATCATGTGTTGCTTTCAAATTCTTCTTGATTACCAACATGTCCATTCCAATCAACACCCAGTTCACCAGATAACTCCAACTTATGGGAGTATTGCAACTCTGCCCATATAATGCCTCAAACGGACACATCCTTAGTGACTCCCATGATCCAGGTGGATATTGGTGGCCAACTGCCAATTCCACTTGCACCCCCACCATTGCTTCTTTCAGTTTTTCAATTTTCTTAATTGTAGCACAGTTTACTCTTTTTAGCAGTTTTTTCGGGTCCTAAACTTTTGGAGCCGTTTTGAGGCCCTAAATGACGTTTTTTTTGGAAATCTACCACCAACAATTTTTTTTCTAAAATCATCTTTTCATCGTAGTCCTTGGAGAGATCTTCCAACAGGCTAGCGTGCCCGTCAAACGGAGATAATATGATCAAGTCATGACCCTGAGAAGATGGCTGTCCATATCAGCCCAACGGGGCCCATAAACTCTTGGTGTTACATCTCCTCGGGTTAGGGTTTTGGTTGTTTAGGGTTTGCTCTTATTGTTCAATAATAAAAAAGGCCTTGGAGCCTCATTGTAGTTCAGTTCAGAGGCATGTAGCCTCCACATCTCTTCTGAGAGATAAGTTAGCATCGCCCTAGCTGGTGTATTTCCATTTTTGTTCGTAAGCATATTTTAGTATTTTGCATTAATGAAATAAAGTATTATTTCTGTCGCATCTCTGTGTTTATGGTTATCTCTGTAATTTGTTGCATTATTGTTTAAATCCAGATCAGTGGTATTAGAGCGGTCTGCTTTTTTTTCTCTGTTTTTCTTTGCATGTCCCCAACGAGGTCGGGATATAAGGAGTTAGGGATTGAACTGGTCGAACCTTTGCAAGACCAGCCTCACAAATCCCGACGGCCTCCCATGGCAGATGAAAAAAAAAGATGAGGGGGTAGGAGATCCTATCAAAATCTTGCTCAAAGAAGCCCTCGAGCGACAAAGGAACGCGATGATGGACAACTTTGCCCAGATCCTTTAGTGGCTACCCAGGGGCGATGCATTGGCTTCCAACTACTCTAGAAACGCCACACCGTTTAAGGTACAAGTTAATTTTGTAATCCCCATATTCGAGGGTCAAATAGACGTAGATGCCGTTGATAAATGGTTAAATCTGCTAGAGGGTTATTTTTCTGTTCATGATTTTTCCAGTTGGGAAAAGATTATTTTCACTCTTCTCAAAGCAACCCCCCATGTCAAGGACTGGTGGGAAACTTATTGTGAGCAGAAGGATGAAAGTACAGGTTCACTATTTTCAGCTGCACCCACTTGGAATTCATTCTGGGATGCCACTAAGGGGCAATACTACCCTGTCAGAAGCTATGATGATTAATACATAAAGTGGACCATGCTGCGGTAGGGAAGGGACCAAGACGTGCCAAGGTTTACCAATATTTTCCATAACCTTTGCACAAAGTTGGGTATTAAGGATTTAGAGCAACATTTGGTACTCAAATACTGCGGCTGCCTGCACAAGTACATCCAGGAAGAAAAGAATTCCTGAACATCTCCTCGCTCGGCAATACATACCGATATGTCGTCAAGGTCGAGAAAAAGTTTAAACAGAAGAAGTGAGACTTTAGATCTGCGAATCTGAAGTAAGGGAAAGGTGCCCCCAAACCGTAGAACAAAGGATAAAGCCAAGGCGGGGCGGCCCAAGACAACTCGCCAAAGTTGAAAGCAAAGAATAGCGTCACGAAGCCGAAAAAGGACACGGGAAAGTGGTGTGAGTTCCATAAGAGCTCAACTCACAACACAAGTGAGTGTCGGGCCAAGAATCCGCTTACTGACCACATCACATCCACAACTGTACACCATCGAGGTATTGTGTGACATTGCTCCCCTTGAAGTTTGTGATATATTATTAGGACAACCATACTTGTGGAAGCGACATGTTGTGTATGAATCAAGGCCCTGTGATGTTATTGTTACTTGGAGAAATAAGTTGTACAGGGTACCAAAGGTAGCACTGCCTATCGCCATCTCTTTGGTTATTGCAAAAAAATGCAGTAAGCTCATTTCCAAAACCGGGAAATTTGTTTTCCTGATGATACACCCTCAAGGAAAGAAGAAGACGGTGGCCACGACATCCAGACAAGGCCCCTCCGCATGACAACTACAGATGGACAAGGTCGTGGAGGAGTACGAGGACATCTTCACCTCCCTCGCAGTGGTTCCTCTGCACTGTCAGGTCAAGCAGTCCATCGATATGACCCCAGGTGCACCGCGTCCCAATGGACCAATCTATCGGCGCTCTGTTCTAGAGAATGATGATATCAAGACGCAGATTCAGGAGCTGCTGTAGAAAGGTCACATATGTCTGAGTTCATCACCTTCTGGTAGCCCAATCATGTTGGTACAAAAGATGATGGGACTTGGAGACTCTGTATTGACTATTGGGTGCTAAACAAGATCACTGTCCGTAATAGGTACCCAATCCCACGAATTGATGACCTCCTGGACCAACTGAAGGGGGGCAAAATATTTCATCAAGATGGATTTGAAGTTAGGATATCACCAGGTACCAATCGAACTGTCCGATGTGTGGAAGACTTCCTTCAAAGCCAAGGAGGGCCTTTTTGAATGGTTGGTTATGCCTTTCGTATTGATGAATGCTCCTAAAACCTTCATAAGGCCAATGGATGACATCTTGTGGCCATTCACCAACTCATTTGTAGTGGTATACTTGGATGACATCCTGATCTTCAGCCAGAGTTGGGAAGAGCACCTCCACCACATCCAACAGGTTCTCCAAACACTGCGACAACACAAGTTATGTGCCAATTTGGAGAAATGCACTTTTGGCATCACCCAGGTTCAGTATCTGGCATACATTATTGATGAATAGGGGGTGCATGTGGATCCAGCCAGGATCCAAGTCATTTGGGATTGGCCATCCCCAACCACTCTGACAGAGCTCCGCAACTTTCTAGGTCTTGCCAATCGCTATTGCGGGTTCATTTTGGGATTTTCTCATTTCACTTGGCCCTTGAGTCAAGTCACCAAGGGAGGAGCAAAAAAAAATCCTTTTGGTCTGAATCTCAACAGAAGGCATTCACAAAGTTGAAAGATCGCTTCTGCTCGACACCAGTGCTCACATTACCAGACTTGTAACAACCATTTGAGGTTGAGACAGATGCCTCTAACTATGCTATTGGGACAGTCCTTACTCAACATGGGCATCCAATGGCATATCATAGTGAGACACTTTCAGATACAGTCTGGAAGTATCCCACTTATGAAAAAGAGATGTATTCCATTGTGCAGGCCTGCTGACAATGCAAGCATTACATTTTGGCGAAGGAAATGGTCATCCACACTAACCACCGACCCTTGCAGTTCATACAGACCCAAGGGAAATTGCAGAATGATCACCATCAGAAGTAGTCCACAGACCTGCAACAGTTCCATTTGAATATCAAGTATAAGAACGGCAACACCAATAACGTTGGAGATTGCCTCAGTCGACCACCGATCATGGCGTTAACCACCATGCTTAACTCTTGTGGGCACAAGACTTCTAATTGGCCACTTCTCTACAAAATTGACCCAGAATTTGGCCACACATACCAGACACTCTTGGAGGGTCAGCATGTTCTAGATTTTCACCTCCAGGATGCCCTATTATACCACCTGGGTCACCTTTATGTTCCTTCAAGCGAGCGTGCCAAAATGATTTGGGAAGCACACTACAGTCGGGTTGCTAGCATTTCGGGGTCGAGAAAACGATGGCAATACTGCAGAAGTATTTCTATTGGCCAAATCTTCGACAAGATGTCGGGAAGTACATAAGATCATGCACTGCCTGCGCCATTGCCAAATCGACCATCAAGAAGCAAGCCTCTATACCCCACTGCCTATCCCTCATCGACCTTGGGAATCCATCTCCATGGATTACATGTGAGGCCTTCCTTCCACTAAGCATGGAAACGACTGCGTTTTTGTGGCCATCGATAGGTTCTCGAAGATGCCATTATGGCTGCCTGCAAGAAGAATATCACAACGGAAGCCACTGCTAAACTCTTCTTTGAACGAGTGTGGGTACACTTTGGGATCCCACAATCTATCATCTCAAATCGGGACAGTAGGGTCCTCAGTACAATTTGGTCCAATCTCTGGTCGATGCTGGACACCAAACTCACTAAGTCCACAATCTTCCATCTTCAAACTAATGGCCAGACAGAGGATGTCAATAGGATGATCGTACAAATTCTGCGCATGTACAACTGATCCAAAATGGATCTAGAATAGACTTCTAAGTCTAAAGTATTCCTCACGGAGGAAAATTAAAGTCAAAGGATGCTCCTGGAAATAGTCTCATTGCAAATATCCCTTCATTATGAATCTAATGCTATTTGAATGGGCGAAAATGGACTTCAGATGAAGAAGTTATTGCGAAAAGAAGGTTGCCCATGGTCCTTGAAAAAGAGGCATTTTCTTATTATATGGGACTTAGGAGAAATAAAGGATTTCTAAGGAAAATTGCATTGGAAGAGGTTAAAGGGTGGACATAGACCCAAGGTCAGACAGACCTCCGATTAGCGATCTCCGATATATCAGATCGGAGGTAGGCTACCATGCGATATCGGGATCTTGGGCGAGCTGATTGCGATATGTGATGATCAACATCGACGATTGACACAGTCAAAGGGAAGACCCCCGGGGCCGTTGCGATAATGATATGTTGATGAGCGATGTCGACGATCGTGCGATCGAGGTATCGGAGGAGCAGAGACGTAGTCAATTAGGTCTATGCGATATGCGATGTGCAATATCGACGATCAGAGTGATCAGAGATCAGGAGGGCGAATCCCCAATACAAAGGGCCAATGCACCTGCACAACATGTGATTGTGATAAGTGATCAGAGGCACGGACCCGATGAGTTTATGAATGTGATTTCATAAGTTTTGAAATCCGGAATTTTATATTTATGTGTATTCCCATGTATTGATGTTTTTGGCCATTTCTTGGGTTTTAAGTGTTCCGCCTGTGCGATTGCGATTTGCGATGACAGGACGGACCCGAGAGGGATATAGATGCGATTCTATATTATTTGAAGTCTGATTAAACACCCCATGATTCATTTTCCTGTGTATTTATGTTATGTGGTCTAATTCAGGAATTACACAGGAGGAAGGCTAAACGACTGGGTTGCCCATGCCCGTCGATTCCTTTGTAATAGTCCTTGTTCTAAATTCATTGTGCCACACTGTAAGTGGGCATTTTGTAATAATGATGCAAGAATGAGTTATACGCAGAGAGCCACAAAGCCAGATGACCAGACGCAGAGCCACAGAGCCAGAGCGCCAGAGGGCCAGACGCAAAGCCACAAAGCTAGTGAGCCAGAGGGTTAATCAAAGAGATAGAGGAATGATTACACATAGGGGAATAGACAGGAAGTCGCAAAGCTGGAAAAATGCCTCACAAAATCCAGAGAGCACGATTGATAGAGGGAGCTCACAAAAAATGTAGTAGTGGAGAAGCGAGTTCTCCCTTCAGGGAGCTCACAGGTGCGAGAGCCAAAGCTCAAGATAGCTACGTAGAACTAGAGGGTCGATAGCAGCAAAGAGCTAGAGCCAGAGCCAAGAGCTAGAAACAGAGCCGAGAGCTAGAGCCAGAGCTAGAGCCAACAGCCAGAGCTAGAGCTGAGAGCCAGAACCAGAGCCAGAGCCAGAGCCAGAGAGCTCACAATAGACTTGTAAGAGCCATGATGCTGTAATGAAGCTGCAGAACATCAAAGAGATCAGATGATCCAGCTGTTGCTGGTGTTCAGAGTGTGCTGAAGACAAAAGAAGGCATTCCAGAGACAATTAAGAGATTTTTGAGGGAGTTAGAGAAGATAGAAGCTCAGAGCACTGACTGAAGGAGTCAAGTCCAGAGAAGCCTAGATCTGTCTTCATAGTGAGGACAACCAGTGGGATAAGATGGTATTTCTAAACCCATAGGTTCCGTGTAAACCAATGGAGTTGAGCGTGGAGCTTGTAAAAGAATTTAAGCCATAATCCCAGAGAGCCTAGTGGAGTTGACTAGAGCTCACGAAGATGTACCCCAAGAGTTTTGGGTGAACTCCTAATTACATTGTTGTCTTATGTGTTTGCTGATTTGCTGCTTTATTTACTGTTATGTATGTTTTACATCAGCATAAGCAAATGTACATAAGCACTTGAACAGTCTAAAAACAAACACAAGCATGCACTTATTTCAAGCATTTTCAATTCCACAATTGATTAATCATAAGATTTGGGAAATAGTTAAGCTTTGGAAGTGGGAGAGGTTCTTGTAAGCTGACAAGAAGCCTTTAGTGCCCCATTTTCAAATCGGGTGGTATCAGAGCCTGAGATTGATTAACCCTACCTTTAAAGAAGGTAATATCAAAGCTAATCAGAGTAGGTGATATCAGATTAGATTGCTTGTCTGAAAGGTGTTTAAACAGTCAAAGGTTGATTGTATGCTTGTTTGCAGACTGACTATTGTTTGAATTTGCAAAGGTTCAGGGAAAGTTGTTGTTAGCTAAGTCCAGGAGAGGACAAAAAGGAAGAAGTGCTGAAGGCATTCTTCTTATCCCAAAGGAACTCAAGGCAATCCTTGAAGCACAAGAGGTTTGTTGCAAAAGGTTGCTGAATAAGCTCTTTGTTAATCTTGTTTGAAGTTCTTTTGTTCATTCTGATAATGACAAATTCTACAAGTGAGTCCTCAAAATCTTCTTTCTTCACAAGATTTTTTTTATGAATACATGAAGTAAGACTTGTTCATAATGATGGACAAGGTGAGAGAAATGTATGAGGATGGAAGGAAGAGCAGCATACTTAGAGAGCAGTTGAATTTCGTGGAGCAAGAGAAGCAGTTGCTTTCTGAAAAATTGCAGGAAATGGAGAGGCAACTTCATATTGCAAATATGAACCTGAAAAGGATGTATGAGTTGGAGACACAACTCTTTGTTGCCAAAGAAGCCTTAGCCAAGTATCAGCTTGAAGAAGAGGTAAACAAGTCCTTTTTGTCTTTAAATTCTTCTAAGAATGCTTATATTGGTTCTTTTGAAAAACATAACAGAGGCATAGGTTCCAAGTTAATGTCCAAGATGGGCTATGAAGGAAAAGGCTTGGGTAAACATGGACAAATTATTATTGAGCCAATAATGGTTGAGGAAAGGCCTAAGTATTTGGGTCTTAGCTATGGACAAGCTTATGGAGAAAGTTCCAAAGCTGCCATGAAGGCCATTGAAACAGTTCCAAGAAGGAGTTTCATTTCAGGTTTTCTACCTCAAGAGTGTGAAAATTATATTCTTGGGGAATGCAATAGTGTGAAGCATACTTTGTAGAAAGAAGGTGTATATCAGCATGCACTTGAACTAGAGAGTTGTGGAAAATATCAAACCATTGAAGAGATTGATGGTGTTCCAAAGGAAGCTACTTCTTCATTCAGTTCACCTCCTCATGAAGGCAATAAAGGTGAAAAAGAAAGGTATAAATCTGGTTCTAACCATATTCCTTTTGATTATGTTCAGCATGGTAAATTTCCATGTAAGTATGGGAAAAGAATTGTATGTTCCTTTTGTGCTTTGGTTAACCATAATGTTTCTAGATGTTGGAATAGAATGACCACATATAGGAAACTGTTGAAGGAAAGGAAACAAGAATCCAAAGGTCCATTGGACAAGGAAAATCATGTTGTCGAGAGGATGCACGTGTTGCACTTACTGCCATAAGCAAGGACATGTTGCTGCAAAATGTTGGACTCTGAATCCAACAATGCTTCCACGAAACTTGAAGAAGGAGGAAAGAGAAAATGGCAGAAATGGAAAGGAAGATTCCATGAATGATGTGTTTCAGGATGATTCACATGTTGATGCTGATGTGCAGACAAAGGTAGCACCTTTGAAATGGATTGGTAAGAAATGGTTAGAGTTCTTATCCAATTAAGATTGAATGTCTTTTTATTTGATGCATCTATTTGCATTTCTTTGTTAATGGAATGGAAGTTGCAGGATTTTACCAAGAAGTTGAATAGGAAAAGTTGAGTAGGAGACTCACTTTATTGCTACGACATTATGTTCATTTCAGTTTTGAAAGTACAGTGTGCTTAAGCGAAAGTTGAAAGGTGAAATGCATGCATAAGCATGATGTGCATGAACATAGGGATGTTGATGTTTTCCTTGTATTTGAACATGTATGTGTAATTAACTTGAAGGGTTGATTGCTTTATTGTAAACATGCATGCAATATTGACTTGAGAAAAGTTGATTTGGTCTCCAAGATGGAGATGATGATGAAGTGTTTCACCTTTTGAAAATAATCCTTGAGATCTTTTCTACATGCTTGACTTGAAGGGTCATTTGTTTTAAAGGCATGTTTTGTAGGCTTGTTATCTATTCCATCATTTGTATGTAGATGTAAGACATGGAGGTGTTCACAAGAAGTGAAAATCTATTTCTTTTGTTGAAGTAGGAGTTTATGCCATCCAGTTGTTGTCTGTAATCTTGTTGTTGTTAACAGTTGTTGTTGACAATATGTCAAACATGTACAAATGAAACTTTTGTGAAACAGATGTAACTTCACATTTGTTTCAGCCACCTTGGATCAATGATCAAGGAAGAGAAGTTTAAACTACCTTCTGTAACCTTCTCAACATGAGTTCTACATGAAGTCAAGGAGGAAAACAGTTCTTCCCAAGAGGACCAGCACATCCATGAAGGAGAGTGGTCAAAGGCTTTGGTTCAGAGGCACTATGCAAGGCAAGTGTATGGAGGCTAAAAGAAGAGGGTGTTGTTACTCTCATTTACTATTCAGATCAATATGTCAGTCTTTTGGAGACCAAAAGTTCTTTTAGTGGGAAGGTGTGATCCAAAATGGATCTAGAATAGACTTCTAGGTCTAAATTATTCCTCACAGCGGAAAATGAAAGTCAAAGGATGCGCTTGGAAATAGTCTCATTGCATAGATCTCTTCATTCTAAATCTATCACAATTTGAATGGGCGAAAACGAACTTAAGATGAAGAAGTTATTGCAAAAAGAATATTGCC
The DNA here is from genome assembly GCA_000404065.3 of Pinus taeda. NCBI lineage: Eukaryota > Viridiplantae > Streptophyta > Pinopsida > Pinales > Pinaceae > Pinus > Pinus taeda. Next base: position 29,043 of record APFE030528940.1, read on the forward strand.
CATTGTCCTTTGAAAATGAGGCATTTTCTTATTAAATGGGAATTAGGAGAAATAAAGAATTTCTAAGGAAATCCGCATTGGAAGAGGTTAAAGGGTGGACTTAGACCTAATGCCGGATTGACCTCCGATTAGCGATCGTCTATATATCAGACCGGAGGTAGGCTTCCATGCGATATCGGGACCCTGGACAAGACGATTGCAATATGTGATGATCGGCGTTGACGATCGGCACAATCAAAGGGAAGACCCCCGGGGCCATCGCCACAATGATATTGCGATACGCCGTTATCGGCGATTGCAACCGATACAAAGGGTTGTTACATTCGCTATATGCTGATGAGCGATGTCGGTGATTGGGCTATCGGAGGAGCAGAGACGCAGTCCATTTGGCCGTTGCGATATGCGATGTGCGATATCAGCGATCGTTGTGATCAGAGATCGGGGGATCGACGAATCCCCGATACAAAGGGCCAATGCACCTACGCGACATGCAATTGCGATATGTGATCAGAGGCACGGACCCGATGAGATTATGATTGCAATTTCATAAGTTTTGAAATCCAGAATTTTAGATTTTTTGTGTATCCCCGTTTATTGATGTTTTTGGCCATTTCTTGGGTTTCAAGCATTCCACCTGTGCAATTGTGATTTTCGATGACAGGACGAACCCGAGAGGGATATAGATGTGATTATATATTATTTGAAGTCCGATTAAATGCCCCATGACATGTTTTCCTGTGTATTTCCATTATGTGGTCTAATTTGGGAATTATATAGGAGGAAGGCCAAACGATGGGGTTGCCCATGCCTACCCATTCCTTTGTAATAGTCCCTGTTCTAAATTAATTGTGCCATGCTATAAGCGTGTGTTTTGTAGCAAAGATGCAGGAATGCGTTATATGCAGAGAGCCACAGAGCCATAAAGCAAGATGGCCAGACACAGAGCCACAGAGCTAGAGCGCCACAGGGTCATACGCATAACCACAAAGCCGGTGAGCCAGAGGTCTAGTGGAAGAGAGAGAGGAATGATTACACGTAGAGGAACGGACAGGAAGTCACAAAGCAGGAGGAATGCCTCACAAAAGCCAGTGAGAAAGATTGACAAAGGGAGCTCAACAGAAATGTAGTAGCGAAGAAGCGAGTTCTCCCTTCAAGGAGCTCACAGGTGCACAGAGCCAGAGCTCAAGATAGTTGCGCAGAACTAGAGGGTTGATAGTAGCAAAGAGCCAGAGCAAGAGCCAAGAGCCATAGCCAAAGCCAAGAGCTAGAGCTAGAGCTAGAGCCAGAGCTGAGAGCCAGAGCCAAAGCCAGAGCCAGAGAACTCACAACAGACTTCTAAGAGCCATAATGTCGTAGTGAAGCTGTAGAACACCAAAGAGATCAGATGATCCAGCTGTTGCTGGTGTTCAGAGTGTGCTAAAGACAAAAGAAGGCATTCCAGAGACAATTAAGAGATTTTTGAGGGAGTCAGAGAAGCTGAAAGCTCAAGAAGCTCAGAGCACTGACTTAAGGAGTCAAGTACAGAGAAGCCTAGATTTGTCTACAGAGTGAAGACAGTCAGCGAGATAAGATGGTATTTCTAAACCCATAGGTTTAGTGTAAACCAATGGAGTTGAGCGTGGAGCTTGTAAAATAATTTAAGCCATAATCCCAGAGGGCCTAGTGGAGTTTACTAAAGCTCATGGAGACGCCCAAGAGTTTTGGGTGAACTCCTAATTACATTGTTGTCTTATGTGTTTGTTGGTTTGTCGCTTTATTTACTATTATGTATGTTTTACATCAACATAAGCAAATGTACATAAGCACTTGAACAGTCTAAAAACAAACACAAGAATACACCTATTTTAAGCATTTTTAATTTTGCAATTGGTTAATCATAAGATCTGGGGAATAGTTAAGCTTTAGAAGTGGTAGAGGTTCTTGTGAGCTGATAAGAAGCCTTTAGTGCCCCATTTTTAGGTCAACAACTCAAAGCATCCACACATATGGGATTAGATCCTCCCCTATGTTCAACATAGCTACAACTGAGCTCTCGACAACTCGACTAGCCACAACCCTTTTCAGGTGGGCTTAGGATTCCAGCCACTATGTCCCATTGATGTGGCTATGCCATTTGCAGCTACTCACGAATATTTGACTCATGTCTAGTTCGAAACAGATAAGGCAAACAACTTCATTGAGCACATCCAAAATATTTTCCAACAGGTCCATGACATTTTGGAGAAATCAAATGCCAAGTACAAGCAGCGACATGATCAACATTGGGTGCCACACAAGTTTTAGGTGGGCGACAAAGTCTAGTTGCATTTGCAAAAGGAATGCCTTACCAGAGCCTATTGGAAACTCAGACCACCCGGATATGGTCCTTACACCATTACCAAGGCTATGGGAGATAATGCATTTGAGCTCATCATTCCCCCATTCTTTGGCTTGCAACATCATGATCCTCTTGACCACACAGTCCTGTAGATGATGGTAAATGATATCTATATGCTTGGACCTGTCATGAAACACTGGATTCTTAAAGAGTTTTATGCAATTCTGATTATCACAGTATATCACTGTAGGATCCATCATCTAACCAAATAATTCCACTAGAATCTTCCACATCCAAATGGCCTCACATGTTGCCTGACTCGCAGCCATGTATTCAGCCTCCACTGAGCTAAGTGCAACTGATCTCTGTTTCCTGCTATACCAAGAAACTGTTGTTGAACCAAGGTTGAAGATTCCTCCATAAGTGCTCTTCTGGTCTGTTGGACTACCTTCCTAATCTGCATCCGTGAAGCCTTGCAGCTTCACTCCCTCAGTCCATCTGTACAATAATCTGTATTGTGTAGTGCCTCTGAGATATCTCAACACATGCTTAGCTGCCTTCCAAAACAGCTTGGTAGGCTAAACCATAGCTTGACTAAGCTAGTTCACCACAAAGCATAACTCAGGTCGTGTGTTCACCAGATACATGAGTGAACCTACTAGCTGCCGATAAACAGTAGCAGCTACTACCTCACCTGAAGAAGCATCCTCCTTCCTCTAGTTCCCAGCTAGAGGAGTCTGCATGGGCTTGCACTTCTCCATGTGAAAGCGCCTAAGTATCTCATTGGCATACTTGCCTTGAGACACAATACTTCCCCATCTTTCTGCCACAGTTCCATGCCTAGAAAGTAGTGCATGAGGCCCATGTCCTTCATCTTGAACTCTCTTGCAAGGTCCTCCTTGCAAGACTATCTCAGCTGGTCGTCACCTGTCAAAATCAGATCATCAACATAAAGTACAATCAATGGCTTACCATCTACCATGATGTGCTATAGTTTCGCATCTGCTTCACTCTTGGTGAAGCCCAACCCAGTGAAATAGTTGTTGATCCTGGTATACCAAGCACGAGGTGCTTGCTTCAGCCCATACAGTGCTCGCTTGAGTCGGCAGACACGAGACTTGTGATCAAAGGTCTCAAATCCTTTGAGCTACTCAATGTATACCTCTTCCTCAATCTTCCCATTGAGGAACGCGGTCTTCACATCCATCTGATGGATCTTCCAACCCATCTGAGCTGATAGAGCTAGCATCGATCTGATAGATGAGTACCTTGCTACAAGAGCAAAGGTCTCATCATAGTCAATCCCCTCAACCAGTGAGAAACCTCGGGTAACAAACCTTGCCTTGTGTTTCTCAACACTGCCATCAGCTGCCTACTTTACCTTGTAAAGCCATCGGGAACTAACTACTGACTTCTCCCCAGGTCTAGGGACAACATCCCACACACTATTTTGTATGATAGAATCATACTCTTCTACCATTACATCAACCCAGACTGGTTTCTGCACTGCCTCCTGAAAAGAAGAAGGCTCGGTCGCTACACACTCCCCAACCAGGGCCATGTAGCCATTGTATCTCTTGGGATATCTCCTCTGTCTGCGATGAGAGCCCCACATTCTCTCTCGCATCCTGCATCAATATTTCAGCTTCCCGTGAGCGTTTCCGCTCGTCTCTGGAAGACTCTCCAGCAATGGTGGTCTCCACTATTAGATCCTCTGCATGTGGCTGATCCACATCATCAGGAGGCTCCTCCTCCTTCGGAACTAAAAATTCCTCATCACCATGCAACTTGAGCTCCCTCTCAAGTGGCACTCGCATGGCTCTCTGCTCATCAAACTTCATATCCCTGTACACTACAGTCCTCTAACTGGTAGGCAGAAACACACGATAATTGTGGGGTGTATCTTTGTACCCCACAAGTATCCCCAACTCAGATGTTGGGTCTAGCTTCTTCCGAGCATCTTTGGTCACATGACAAAAAACTGGTGATCCAAAGATGCTGAAGTGACTCACATCTGGTCGCTTCCCCAAAAAAACCTCCATAGGTGTCTTCATCCCCAAAACACGATGAGGACTTATGTTTTGAAGGTACACTGTTGTATTGCATGCCTCAACCCATAGATGAAGTAGTAGGCTTTGGTCATGCAACATCGCTCGAGGTGCTCTCACAATAGATATGTTCTTCCTTTTAACCACCTCATTCTGTTGTGGCTTATGGGGTGTCGTCAGTTCCTGTTTAATTCCTTCTGCAGCACAAAAGTCTTTAAACTATTGGGAAACATACTCTCCACCATTGTCGCTACACAAGGCTTTTACTTTCTTCCCATATTCTTTCTCTGTTGAGGCTTTAAACTCAGAAAAACTCAGGAAGGTTTGATCCTTCTTTTGCATAAAGTAGATCCAACATCTACAAGAAAAATCATCAATGAAAATAACATAGTACCCTTGTTTAGCAGTGGACACTTGTGATGCAGGAAAGTGTTCCCTCTGCGGACAGAGGCAACCCCTCTAGCCCTAAAGTGGGTCTAGTCACAAACAAGGACAGATCAACAATAGCTTTTCTTAAACAGTCATAGTTGGAGCCCTACCTCTTCCGGTGGTCGATGGAATTTCGTTGCGTTGCTCCAGCTTTCGCTTCCTTCTCCTTAATGAGTGATCAACCTGAAACAATGCAAAGGAAATACAACAAAACATGCAACCAGAAAACAACAATGAAATATTTACTCACAAAGTCAAGAAGTCATGAGCTATCAAGTACATTACATACAAGACATAGGAAAACATCATTGATTGTATTAATAATGAAATAAGAGTAAGCTTACAACCAAATCTTGACGTCACAAGCCTTCTCAGAGGAATCCAGCCAGCATGTTCTTCAAGCATTCACTCTTTGAAGATGGATCTCCCAACATACAAAGGTCTCTCTCTCACTCATAAGTTTGGCATGAAATCAAGGGCACTTCACAACCTTCCCCAAGCTATCAACACTCTCACACTTATCACACTCACACTAGCTATCTATCAAAAGCATTGACAACACTGATCAATCCAAGAATTTACCCACTACTAACTAGTTGATCATATCAAAGGTGAGTGTTTAAATAGGAAAAGGAGTCTCCATGAAAGGTGGAAGAAAGAGCTTATCACCATGGAAGGTAGCACAATTGACAAAATTGCCACACCAGGGAAGGAAGGGTGACACAAACTAGGCCAACAACCAGGTCTAGAGTCATCCAGAAGGTCGACTGTTGGAACAAATTCGCCCAATCTGGATCATCGCGGGTACATAACCGAGATTCAACACTAACATCACAAGTGAGTAATGTAGCTAGTCAGATCATCGCTGAAGATAATAAGAACCCTCGCGCTGGAGCATGAAATCGGGCCTTTGCGGGAATCAGATGTACTTTTGTGCTGGCAGCACGGATGGACTGTTTAGGAGCGCCCTTCAGCGCGTTTATTAAGTCCATAGTCGCAATGAGGTAGATAACTTAGGAAAAGTGGGTCAATTGGGAGCACAAGAGAACATTTGTTCAGCATAAGCATGTTTGACTTGGACACATGACACAGTAGAAGGACCGGGAGTGAAGGTGGTGACAAATTACTATGTAACAACACTGTAGAGAATGGTCCACATACATCTGAGTGAACTCGCTTCAGGATTGCTCCAGCTCTACTATCTTGATCCTGAAAGGAAGCTTTCGCATATTTACCTAGGGTGCATCCTTTGCATGTATCTGTTTGCTCCAGTTTTCCCTTGGGTAAGCAGGTAGAAATTTGTTGCATGATCTTCAAGGCCCCATGATGCAAGTGGCCTAGTCTTCTATGCCACAGCTCTCCAACATCATGACTTTGCACCACCTCTGCTTTGGAACTCAGTGCAGCACAGTCATCTACCTTCAGCTTGTAGAGATTCTTTACTCAAATCCCAATTCGCTTGGTCTGTCCGGTGCCGATATGCCTTAGGAAAACTTTTCATTTACTAAAGACTACATCATAGCCTTTATCTTCTAGCATAGCAACATACACAAGATTCATATTCAAACCTGGTACATACTTAACATCAAATAGGGTGAGATCAGCACCATGCTCCCTCTAAAACACAATTGTACCTTCACCTGAGACACAGTACTTTCCATCATCACCCATCTCGATCCGCATCTGGAGATCCTTCTCCAATATACTGAAAAGATTCTTGTCACCCGAAATGTGGAAAGAAGCTCCACTGTCCAGGTACCAAACACATCCCACCATGGATGAAACCATGCATGCGATAAGAGAGAAATCCAACTCAAATTGTGAAGCTAGTGCATCACCATCAGATCCCTTTGAGGAACCCTTCTTGGATTTCTTTTGTGGGCAATTCATAGCATAATGGCCCACTTCATGACAGTGAAAGCATCACACCTTCAACTTGTCAACCTTCTTCCCACCATGAGAAGATTTGGATTGGGACGCCTTCCCTTTCCCTTTCTTAGCTTTACTCACTAAAGCTAGATTTTCTTCATATCATGTTTTGATGAAGATCCATCCCTGGTGCTCCACCTTATCTCCTCCTACATTAGGTCTGACCAAAGTTGTTCCCAATCTAGTAGTTTCTCTCTTCCATTAACTGAGTCCTGGTATCTATGCCAGCTCTTAGGAAGACCGAGGAGTGCTATACTTACCATGTCGTCATCAGCAATCACGACCCCTACACTTGCAAGCTCAACCTTGCAGGTGGTGAGCTTGTTCAGGAACATAGAGATTGTGTCGCCCTTTTCACCTTTGATCTTTCGAAGTTTGTCCTTCAATGCCAGCTTCCTCTGATCACTGCTATTCTGATAAAGATCTTTCAATATTTTCCACATCGAAAATGGAATCTCCTTCCCATGGAGGCTCGAGACAATGTGATCTCAAACTCCCTCCGGGAGGATTCTCCTTGCTCTAGACACACACTTTTTCCATTCCGCCAATTGAGTAACATCAGTCAGCTTCTGGACTTCTTGATCAATGAAGTCCTTTAGGCCGTTATCCTCTAATGTTGCCTCCATGCGATCCTTCTACGCTATATAATTTGAACTGCCATCAAGGGAATATTCGAGTCTTAAACCACTGAATGCCATCAGTGAAATAGATGTGATAAGAACTCAGTTCAATATTCAGAAACCAAACTTCGTACTTCTCCTTCTTGTATACTGTTCTTCCTTGATCACCTTTGCATTGATACCATGTAGAAATTCCCACTGTAGATCACCTGGTAATGCAATGTACTAAAGCAAAACACTTGATCTACTTCTACAAACAATTTAGCGGAAGCTTAATCGAACATGAGCAACATCAAGCATGAACAGGTATAACTGAGAATGAGAAGTAATCAACCATAACACACAAGATATATCACTGGGGAAAGCACCAGCCTAAAACCCCAACTCTGTATTATCATACAAGTGGAAATCTTGTTCAAGTTACAAAAAGAATTAGATTTCAAGCTATCCTGATCTCTCTACACTCAAACAATGCTACTCACAAACTCAATAGACATAGAATATATCTTCCTCAAGCCCTCCAAGCCTCCTATTTCCTTCTGTAGTTTTGATTGGGGTCCAATGATATCACATGTGTGAATTGGCCTCATCACACTCACTGTAACCTCAGTTCCAACTGTGCAATCCAAAAGGAATAATATTCCTTCTGCATGCAAGGAATATTCACCTAGGAATATCCTAGCAACTGATAGTACATTGTCCCTCCATCTGATCTCAACTGGGTCTCTCACTGAACTGACATGCATGAGTTATCCATGAGTGAATCTTCAGTTATCTGAATTACAGTAGTTACATGCATGCAAGCATTAACTAACTAAACTCTCATTAATTTAACAAACTGTTAAATTAATCTAACTGGACTTGACCAAGTTAAATTAAGTCAACTGATTACAACTCATTTTTATCTCTTTAAGTGAAGGTTAAATTCATCAATTAATGGAGAAATTGTTGCATGTCCTCACATAGACTTCAAGTTTGATTTTCCTTAACTAATTAACTCAAAATGAATTAATTAATTAATTTTCAAACTGTTGTTGATATCAAATTCGAATTTTACTTCCTATGTTTAATCCAGGGACTGACTAAAATAAGTAGAGATCTAGAAATGCCATTTTTAGAAAAGCTATTTTTAGCACTTTTACTTTTCACCCATTGTAGCTAAGATCTCCAATGATTGAACTGCTATTTATAGCTCGACTATTTATAATAGTGCTATTTATAACAACTTCTATTTTTACCATTTCTTGTTGCACGCTTTTCAACAATGCATGTGTTATCACTTAAGAAAAAAATTCTAAATTTTGAACATCGGTTTGATTCCAAAGGATTGATGTTAGTCTTGGTCTAGTCTTTCCATGGTTTGTTTTAGAGTCTAAGGCCTAGAAGGGAGTCTTGTTGTTATTGTCAAATAGGGTCAACACTTTTTTTTTCCCTATCACTGGTCCCACATCACACATAAATTTTCATGTGTCAAACTTGTGTCAAGGTTTTCATGCACTACGAAATTGCCTAGCAGTTTTCGTACCGCAAAACCCAGTCTAGGAGTTTTTGTAGCGCAAAACATAGAATTTGCACTGGCTGTGCTACAAAATCAGGGATTCGTGCAGATTCATGTCAAATCTCACCTAGCTATCCAATCTATCAGAATCCATTAAATCTTACATCATCAACTATCAATCCATACACCATGCCTATCATATGCAACTGCTTATTCTCATCATTAGGTTCGTTAGGTGTCTTGGTACGCTCGAGTTTCAAATTTCAAAAAGGATCCAGGTGTTTTCAATTATGATTATGTTTGTTTTCATGCATGAGAAGCAAATTGTCAGGCATTAAATCATAATTCTTTGAAGTTCAAGCGAGGCAGCTTCCCTTTCCATTTCAAGCGAGCCAGTGATCGAGATTAAGCCGGTGCAAGCTCCTTCAATTTTCATTTTGCAAGAATTCTATGGAGATGTCTACAGAAAAGAAGGATCATAGGTCAGGCAGGTGTCTAAGGAATGAGCCTGAAGGTTTAGATGTTCTCCTGAAGAAAAATGAAGTTGAACAAGCTTTCAAATAGGTTGGTTGTTGGAGATTTTGTGAAAAACTTCAAGGAGGCCACAAGCAAGTCACAAAAAGAATTTGCTCTCAATTTCATAGGATTAAATTCGAAGGTTGGAGTGCTTGAATTATCAATCTCTCCAAAGGTTATATCTGCAGTCACTAAAACTCCAAGGGGACAGGAGAGGTGGTTTAAAAACTTCAAGTTTGATATGACTCCTTGCAAGGAATTTTTAAAGCCAGAGTTCGTTGATTCAGACGTAACCAAATCAGTGCCTAGGACCTTTGTCAAGGATTCATATGCTAATTTGCTTACTTGCATACATAGATACTTTACCTGTGAAGGGAGGTATCATAAGGTGTATTCCTATCACTTTAAACTTCTGCTTCATTTCACTGGAAAGATATCTCTGGATTTGCCTTTCTACCTGTTTTGTAGCCTAGGAAAAATGTGTGACAAGGTTCAGTTGAAAAAGGAAGTCTGTGAGACCTCATTGTTTCATCATGGCTTATTCAAATTGATTATTTTACATGAGCTCCAGAAAATAGATAGGGAGTGGTCCGTTTTCTTGTTTATGTCTGCCTTCAGAAATGAAACTGGTCTCAGCCCTCAAGCTACAAGATTTCTTCACCAGCAGAAAGTCATCGGGAGGAAACCAGATCAAGAAGATTTGTGAAATTGAAAGCCATAAAGCAAGTGAAGGAGCCCATGAGACCACTAGTAATTCAAGGCACACCTCAACAGTCACGAAAAATGAAACTTCAGATTAAAGAGGGTGTACAAGAGCAATCCACAGGTGAAATGGTCCAAAGAAGAGTAACCAGGAGCCAACTAGCTAGAGAAAAAGGTAAGTCATTGATTACTGAGGGGAGCCCAACTTCAAAAGGAAGTTTGAATGATTTGCTTCAAGCTATTGACATTGAAGAATCTCCTCTAGTCCGAGCAGACTTAATTGAAGCAAGTAAAGGTAAAACCAAAAAAGACAAAACCTCTAAGAAGCTCAAATTTGATCAGCAGGCTTCTGAATTTATTTTTAAGCCAAGAAGATCCGTGACAAGGCATTCAAAAGAGATACAAGAGGCACAGCCAGAAGCAAGTGAGACAGGGGAGGTAGTTATCACTCAACAAGAGGAATGTAGTTTTGAAGAGTTGAAAAAAAAAATTGAAGCTAACAAATCTTGAAATTGCCAAACTTAGAAAAACCTCAAGGAAACATGCAATCAAGGAAGCTCACTTTAACAAAATGGAGGCTCTGTGGGAAGATAAAACAATTGCAATACCCAAAGTGGTTAGTTGTCATGCTTAATACTTCACCTGGACGGTCCCTGCAATAAAAGAAGCAAGATACATCAGGAAGGTCAATACAAAATTGAGAGCTGGAATCCGAATTATGAAGAGGCAAATCGAAGATCTGAAGATACCGTTGAACCAACCTAAAGGACATCCTCAGCTAAGAAAACTGCATAGCAAGTAAGGCTAAATCCTAAAATTTTGATGTTTACTTTGAATAATGGTGTCAGTTTATTCAGTTTTTGAACAGCTTCAAAATAAATAAAACTCAAGGAAGTCAAATTTTGGCATAAAACTTTGTTTTTGAAATCGCATAGCAGTTTCGTAGCGCGCTACGAAACTGCTGTAGGTGATGCCTAATACACAACAGTTTCGTAGCGTGCTACGAAACTGCTATAGCTGCACATAATGGTTTTGTGGGCCAATTTTGAGATGAAAAGGGAAATCTTTTTGAAGATGGGCTTCTGAAAAGGATTGCTTACAAGGTGTAAACATGAAGCAAGGGCAAAATAAGGAAAGGAAAGACATCTATGAACTCCAAGCTATATGTTATAAAAATGGTCATTATTTCATAGCTAGGACTGTTCATGATGCTTCAGACAACATTAAAGGAGTTTTTGTCTTACCGTGTGTATGGGAGCAAGGTCTACAGCATATGGAAAACAAGCTAATCCAATGCATTTTATGTAATTAAGAGGAACAACAGGGATAATAAATTTCGAAGATCCTTTTGGAGACCAAAAGCAGAAAAATAGGAACAACTTCCTAGTATGCAAGAACAGTCAAAGGATAAGGCATCAAGGGTCAGTAGGGAGTTTGAAGCCACCACCAAAGCCAAATTGAAGAAGGCAACTTGTTAGAGAATGACTTTGTATTGCAATCAATGCTACTACCAACATAATGAGGAGTTACACTCCTAATTGTTTTAGGTCTCTAAAACTTCTAGTTAACAGTCAGTTATATTAAATAGTTGGTTTTAAGTGTCAATAGGTGTCAAATTAGAAGCAATTTGAATTCCCCTTATGTTGGAGGAAGGAATTCAAGTCATGTAACGAACTCTATATATGGGAGAAAATCTAATGTATCAAGGTTGGAAATTTTCAAAGAAACTCTCATATTGTGCTTTTCTGTAATACTTTGTTTTAAGTAATAGAGTATTTGACTTTGCTTCTTAGGAATCAAAAGGAATTCAATGTTCAAAATGTCTTGTCGTTGTCCTCTTTTCATTATTTACAGTGGTATGAATGTATATTACTTAGAAATCATTGATTGTGCTCTAACTTCCTTCATACATTTGTAAACTGTGTTTTCCTTTATGCTTCTGATGTATTCTCCATGTGTTGAATTCTAGATGCCCTGACTTCCATGTAATGCTAACATTATTGTCATACTAAAACATTTTTGACTCCATAAGCCTAATGAATATTTTCTAATTGTGTTTCAACCATTTACACTTCTTCATTTGTTTCATAGAGTTAACCATCTAATTCATTATCAAAATCGTTAATCTAGTGAGAGAGCCAAAAGTTGGTTTGAAAGAGTTACATAATGTGTTCCTAATCAGCAACCTATCAAGTTGGGTTTTGTGATAACAGCATGTAAGAGGAAATAGATGCACCGATATATGGAAAACAACCCAACAATCCTAAGCTTAAGTGTTAATTGGGAAACAGAATCACCATTAATGAAATGCAGGAAATAACAAAACCAGAACAAATATGCAGAAAAATAACAGTTTTAACAGACAACCATCAATCAGATGCGCAGAAAAGGTTTTTGCCAATGATAATTCTTTCGGCTCGACCTCCTCAGAGCGTCTCGTTATTTCCCTTTTTTAAATAATAGATAAGCCCTCTCGGTCGTTATCCTATACAAAAGCATGCCTTTTACATAGAGTGATTCAAAGCAATCATGCATAGAAACTTATTATCGCTTATCCATAAGCGATTATTACAGAATTCTTTTATTCTTAATTCTATCCCTATCTTAAACTAGAAAAGCATGGAAACTGTTGGCTAAAGGACCCCACTCCTTTGCCTGTAGATTTTTTTGGATTTGTGGAATAAGTTTGAAGATTTTCCCTCCAAGTCAAATTCTCCTGCATCAGGACTCCCGAGGACAAAATTGTTCATGGGCTCCTGTCCATGAGTTCATCTACAGAATTGCCCAGTTTCTATAGCATGTCTTCAGTAACCCTAGTAGCTTTAGCGGTGGGCATATCCTTCCATTTTACCAAATACTAAAAGTACTCTTGTCCCCTTGTTTTCTTAATCACCTTCTTGTCCATAATTCTATTTGGCTGCAAAGTTTTTGTTGTGGGTAACTATTTTACCCAGACAATTTCTTGGGTCTCTTGATCTTGTGTTGTATCATCTGTAGTTTCACTTTCATACTTGTACAGGTTTGCAACATTAAAAATTGGTGATAAAATTTCCTCAACACTCTGCACGGTCCAATTTTTTTGAACTTTGGAAACATCTCCTTTCTGAGATGTGTTAAAACTAGATCTCCAGCTTCAAAGTTCACCTCTCTTCTTCTCATGTCTGATCTGGTCTTGTACTTGATGTTGCTATCTTGCAACTGTTGTTTCACTTGTTCATGTATTGCTTGCATTTCTGAAGCAAAATTTTCACCCTCTGCACTTCTCATCTCCTCTTTTCCCAAGTTCCTTAACTCAGACACTCCTCTTGGATGCATTCCATAAACAATATGGAATGGACTCTCTCCTGTACTCCTATTAGGTGAGTCATTATATGCATATTCAGCTTGTTCCAATACTTGATCCCATGTCTTTGGATGTTCTCCAGTAAGCCTCCTTAAAAGATTGCCCAAACTTCTGTTCACAACTCCAGCCTGTCCATCAGTTTGTGGATGATAGGCAAAACTAAAACTTAATTTAGTTCCTAATTTCTTCCATAGTGTCCTTGAGAAATGTCCAACAAATTTGGAATCCCTGTCTGAGACAATACTCTTAGGCAATCCATGCAATGTTACAACCTCCTTAGAAAACAAATTAGCAATGCGAGAAGCATCACTAGTCTTATAACATGGAATAAAGTGCGCCATTTTTGAAAATCTGTCCACTACAACAAAAATTGAATCATTACCTCTTTGAGTCATTGGTAAGCCAAAACAAAGTCCATACTTACCATATCCCAAGGCCTATCTGGAATCGGTAATGGAACATACAAACCTGTGTTTGGCTCCTTCCCTTTGCATATTAACAGATTTTACAAGTTCTCACATACTTTTCCACATCATAACTCATTTTTGGCCAGAAATAAAATCTGTTGAACTGTTCAAAAGTCTTCTCTATGCCAAAATGTCCTGCAAGTCCTCCACTATGTTTTTCTTTGATTAAATTCTCCCTCATTAAACAGTTCAATATGCACAACTAATTTTTCTTAAACAACAGTCCATCTTGTAAGAAGTAATCCAACCATCTACTCTTATCCATCAAAATATGATTTTTACAAGCTTCAAATGCCTCTTTAAAATTTGGATCTCTTTCATACAATTCTTTAAGAAAATCAAAGCCCAACACTTGGATTTGACTCTCTTGAAATAATACATTCCTCCTACTTAAGGCACCTGCAACTTTGTTTGATTAGCCATTTATATGCTTCAAAACAAAATGGAAACCTTAAATATACTCTCCCCATTTGGCATGTTTTTGGCTAAGTTTTGGCTGCTACATAATATATTGTAGTGCATGATTATCTGAGTAAAGGATAAATTCTTTTGACATTAGATAATGCCTCCATTTCTTTAATGGCTATACAACTGTGTAGAACTCCTTATCATAAGAAGAATACTTTTTTTTGGAATCATTTAGCTTTTCACTAAAGTAGGCTATTGATTTATCTTCCTGGCTTAAAACAACTCCAATTGCTTCTCCACTGGCATCATTGTTACACAGTATTTTGTCACCGTCCCTGTTACCCCTTCTCCCGCACATTGGAGGACCTATTCCGGGACCTGTGAGAAGTGACATAACCTGAAAACACCTGCATTGTATCCCCTTGAGTATGTACTTCATATGCCCTGAAGACACCTTCTGCAAAATACCCATAAATATAGCCCTTTTTCCATTGGCATTGTTCCACAGTGTATTGTCAGGCCAGGGTAACTCCAGAATGAGCGGGAGAAAAATTGATATATTATTCATTAGCTAACACACATTTATATACATAAACATGACAGATCAGTTCATCTTCTTGATGACTGTCCAGTTCACCCATCCGTTTTGGATTAGGTGTCAACATTTCCCCCCTTAATCTGAAGGGATGTTGGTGAGTCCAAGCATTGTTCTGAATCTTTCAAGCTTTTCTCTTCCAAGTGCTTTGGTGAAGATCTCTGCAATTTGCTCGTTTGTGGAACAATGACGGAGATGGATTGTTTTGGCCTCAACATGATGTCGGATCAGATGATATTTAGTATTGATGTGCTTAGTACGATCATGGAACTTTGGGTTCTTGGCCAACTTTATTGCAGAGGTGTTATCAATCATGAGTGGAGTTGATTGTATTTGTTTTACCTGCAAATCTTCAAGAATTTTCCTGAGCCACACAATTTCTTTCGCTGCTTCAGCTGCTGCCACATATTCTGCTTCTGTTGTGGAATCTGCTGGTACTGATTGCTTGCATGATCTCCAGGAGAGAGCTCCTGATCCAAGACTCATAGCATATCCTGAAGTAGATACCCCAGTTTCTTTGTTTCCATCGAAGTCTGAATCAGAGTATCCAATTAAGTTGAAGTCGTTCACCTGTGTATACTTGATTCCAAGGTCTTGAGTTCCCTTCAAGTACCTTAGAACTCTTTTTGCAGCAGACCAATGTCCCTCACAAGGCTTTTGCATAAACCTGGAGAGGATTCCAACAGCAAATGAAATGTCTGGTCTGGTAGTAGTGAGGTAGATGAGACTTCCTACAAGCTGTCTATATTTTCTTGCATCCTCAAATTCCTTTCCTTCAATAGATGTGAGCTTCAAGTTTTGTTCCATTGGAGTAGAAAGGGGATTGCAACTCTGTCATGCCAAATCTGTTTAACAAATCTCCAATTTATTTCCTTTGAGAAAGAAATATGGACTTTGGATGTTGGGTTACTTCAATGCCAAGATAGTAATGAACATAGCCCAAATCAGTCATTTCAAATTTTTTTCCTAATTCTTTCTTTATGGATGCAATATAGCTTTCATTGTTCCCTGTCATTAAAAGATCATCTACATATACCACAAGATATACAACTGTTTTGCCAACTTTCTTGACAAATAAAGTTGCATCATCAAGATCAAAATGATTGAAGTTGAGTTTCAGAAGATGCTCAGTTAGCTTTTCATACCAGGCTCGTGGTGCTTGTTTGAGGCCATACAAGGACTTCACAAGTTTGCATACTTTATGTTCATGTCCTTTCACAGCAAATCCTTCAGGCTGGGACATAAAAACATTTCCTTTTAGATCTCCATTCAAGAAGGCAGTTTTTACATCCATTTGATGGACTTTCCAAACGTTCTGAGCTGCCAGTGAAAAGAGTGTCCGGATGGTGGCCCATTTTGCTGTGGGAGCAAAAGTTTCCTCATAATCGACCCCTTCCTTCTGTGCAAAACCTTTTTCCACAAGCCTAGCTTTGTGCTTGTCAAGTGAGCCATCAGCTTTTTACTTGTTCTTGTAGACCCACTTGCAGCCAATTGGTTTGGTTCCAAATGGAGGATCAACCAGCTTCCAAGTGCCGTTCTTTATGAGTGCATCATACTCCTTTTGCATTGCTTATTTCCATTCATCATGAGAAGCAACTTCTTTAAAGGAAGTTGGTT
>APFE030528940.1:69314-116196 GCA_000404065.3 Pinus taeda
TGGAGGTATGGCTGCATGTGATCCCTCAGCCCACCTGGCTTGAAGTTTCCCCCTACTGGAGGTCTCTGTATGAGTAGATGTCTCTACTTGATCTCCTCTCAGCTTCCCCTATTGTGGCTGCTCCACAACCTCCTGAAGTTGTCGCACCAATCGTGGCTCCTCCACAATCATCTAAGACTTCTTCCGGATCTGCAATTTGAGAGGTAATATACACTCCCTCTCAACCACCAAGTCTCCATCAGTTGCCTTGTTGCTTAAGGCTTTACATGCATCTTGAACCTTAAGAGCATACAGGTTCTTAACTCGTGAACCAATCTGCTTCACATGTCTAGAGATGATGTGTTTAAGGAAAACCTTTCCCTTACTGAAGACTTCATCATAACCTCTGTCTTCCAACATTGCGATCGGCACCAAGTTTCTCTTTAGTCCTGGTACATACTTGACATCGTTCAAGGTAAGGTGAGCTCCATGCTCCCTCTAAAAAATAACTGTGCCTACACTTGAGACACTATACTTCTCATCATTACCCATCGCTATGAGTATCTGGCAATCTTTCTCCTCCAAAGTACTGAACAAACTCTTGTCACCAGTCATGTGGAAAGAAGCTCCACTGTCAGGAAACCAACCACTTCCCACCATGGATGAAACCATGCATGCGAAGAGTGTGAAATCCAACTCAAACTGTGAAGCAAGTGCCTCACCTTCAGATCCTTCCCCGAATCCCTTCTTGGATTTCCTCCGTGGACAATTTGCAGCATAATGGCCCACCTCATGACAATGAAAGCATCACACTTTCGATTTATCAACCTTCTTCCCATCATTGTAGTGAAAAGGGAATAAATTTGAATGGACAAAGGAATGTGCAACAAGTTTTGAGTAGTTGAAGCAGTTGTTGACAAACGCTCCAGTTCTAAAGATTGCATCTCTAGATAAACAGTTTGTGGTGTGTACAAATGCTTGCAAGAGAGGACTTGGTGGAGTCCTGATGCAGGAGGGACATGCAGTATGCTATGAATCAAGTAAATTGAATGAGCGCGAGCATAATTATGTTACACATGATCTTGAGCTGGCAGTTATCATCTATGCTTTGAAGATGTGGAGGCATTATCTTCTTGGAAGGTGGTTTGTAATGGTGAGTGATCACATGCATACAAAATAATGTCCCTCAATAGCAAGCAGCGCGTGAGCAGCAGCGGGAGCACGTAACCTAGGCGAGCAGCAGCGACAGCGTCAGCGTTCCTCGGCTTCGGCCTTGAGGCCTGCCAAATCTGGGCCTTGGCCGCTGCCATGGCCCATCCAGACCCATCCCAGGGGGACTCTGAGAAAGCCTTCTCAGATCTGGTTAAGTCCCTTCCCCCTCCTCGCCCCAAACCTGCAACTTCAAAATTTGTCAAGAAACTAGATATTCTCCAGGAAGTCCAGCTGCCACCATCCCTTCCTCTTATGGCAGCATTATCTCTAGCAGAAAAAGGACTCATAGGACAATTCACGGGTTTATGGCCCTCGCCAAGAACAATACAAAGATGGGTGGAGCGAAACTGGTCTGATAAAATCCAAGGGAAAATCTCAATACGTTTCTGCGGCAAAGGTTATTACACCTTTCATTTCGAATCCAAAGTAGATAAGGATCTCATATTCATAAATGGCCCCTACTTCATGGATTCCCGAGGGCTTTACCTTAACAAGTGGACTCCTGGCTTCGACCCAGAACTGGACATCCCCAACGCAGTCCCAGTATGGGTCCGTCTTCCTCATCTGCCCTTGCATTGCTGGGGAGATGACTCGGTCAAAGCAATCGAGAACGCGGTTGGGAAATACATCGACAGAAGCGAACCTAAGGACAACATGCAGGCATTCGCAAGGATCTGCGCGGAAGTGGATCTCGGAAAAGGACTACCGGAAGCCATCAAGCTCAAGGTGGACGACTGGAGCTACATATAACAGCTGGACTATGAGCAGATTCCCTTCAAATGCAAGGTATGTCATGAATATGGGCACTTTGCCAATAGATGTACTAAGGTAACTAATCTGGAAACTGAAGATCAAGGAGGACAATGGGAGATTGTAAAGAAAAAAAGAAATCAACCCCTCCATCTAAACCTGATTCATCTTCTGATATGCCTGGTTCCTCTTCTCAGCGCCCCCCTTCTCCCTCATCTAACCCACCAGGCCCATCCCAGGATCCGCCCATTCCATCATCCTCCAACCCCTTCTTGATTCTTGCATCAGAAGACCCTCTGACTGATCAGCCCCCTTTAGATCTACCTGACCCTCCCCTGAATTCTTCGATCCTCTCCCAGCCTTCCACAGAGGCTCCTCCCCTCAGAACCACCAGAAGCTCCTCAAAAGAAATTGGCACTTCAAGTGATCTCCACAAGAAGCCTGGCCCAGGTAGGAAATCAACTAAGCAACACCGAGAAGAAAGCACTCAAAAGGACATTGCCCTTGGATTCCAAACCCCTATGGAATCCTTCATGACAGGACATCAGGAAAAGGAAACAGTAGGGAAAGACTTCGAGAGGCGAGCACCTCCCCGCTCGAACGCCCCATGATGAAAATTCTCTCCTGGAATAGCAGGGGCCTGGGGCACCCCTCCAAAATAACTGCCTTAAGAGACCTTCTTCATAATGAAAGACCTGAAATCCTGTTGATACAAGAGACCAAACAAAACCAATATGAAATGCAGAAAATCATAGATGCCCAAAGGCATTTCTCAGGCGTCATTAGCAGCTCCAGAGGAGCATCAGGAGGAATAGTAACCATGTGGAACAGCGAACATTGGGACTGCGATTCAACCATATACAATCAAAATTGGATAAGGACCAATCTGAACAGCAAAGATGAGAATTGTGAATTCATCATATACAATGTCTACATTCCCAACCATTACAGAGAAAAGGAGCTGTGCTGGAAAGAATTAAAAGAAAGTATAGATAGCGAACAAACTTCCAACATCATAATAGCTGGGGATTTCAATTTAATCCTCCATGCGAATGAAAAAAGAGGAGGCAACTTCATGCACGACCCCTTCAGAATTCAGCTGGAGGAAATAATGCAAGAGCATGAAATGGTGGACATCATTCCAAAAAACCGAAAAAAAATACACATGGAGCAATCGAAGGCTGGGAGCAGGCAACATTATGGAACGCTTGGACAGATTTTTGGTCAATATCTCCCTTCTCTCTTCCTTCGCAGCTGGACACACCAATATTCTCAGCTCCACAGCTTCTGACCACTACCCCATTCTCCTCACGATGGAACCCCACCTCCATCTGGGGCCAATCCCATTCAAACACAATCCGCTATGGAGACACAACTCTTCAGCAGAGGCAATTATAGAGGCCACCTGGAAACAGCACGTCGAAGGCTCTCCCAGTCATATCTGGGAAACAAAAATCAGGAGCATAAGAAGAGCGCTCAAAGATTGGGCAAAAACCAGCTATCAGGAGCCAAAAACAAAAAAAAACAAAACAAAAAAAAAAAAAAAAAAAAAAAAAAAAAACAAAACAAAACAAAACAAAAACAAAAACAAAACAAAACAAAACAAAAAACAAAAAACAAAAAACTTTGAGGAAGTCCAGAATCAAATAGAAGACCAAGGACTCTCCCAACAACTCAAAAACAAGGAATGGGAAATTTAGGGACAGCTCATGCACATCAGCAGAGAAGAAGAGATAAAATGGAGGATCAAATCGCGACAGCTATGGCTGAAAGAAGGAGATAAAAATACAGCATACTTCCACAAGCAAGCTACAGCTAGAAACACAAGGAACAACGTTAGTGCTATTAATGATAGTGAAGGAAATCATTACAATAACCAACAAGATATCAAGAGGGCAGCCTCCTCCCATTTCAGGAGCCTTCTTGCTGAAGCCCAAGAAGAAATAGATTATTCAGATTTGCTACAATATCTCCCCAAAGGCATAACTCAGGAAATAAATGAAAGTCTAAATCGAGACATCGAAGAGGAAGAGATTAGAAAAGCAATCTGGACCTTGCAGCCGGACAAGTCACCTGGGCCAGATGGATTTCCCATTAACTTTTACAGGGATTATTGGCAGCTGATAAAAAAAGACTTTGCAAAAATGCTGAGGGGAATACAAAGGAAAGGGAAGATGGGAGGCTTTACCAATTCTACCTTCCTTGGCCTCATTCCCAAAGAAAATCGACCCACCTCATTCTCCAAGTTTCGGCCAATATCTTTGTGCAACTCTTCATACAAGATCTTCACGAAAATCATAGCCATGAGACTCCAGCCCCTCCTCCCATCTTTGATATCTGAAAATCAAGGTGGCTTTCTGTCCAATAGGCAAATTCATGACACCATTACCTTGGTCCAAGAAGCCATCCATTCCAGCACCGCAAGACAAGAGAAAGGATTTGTTCTCAAACTCGATTTGGCTAATGCTTTCGATCGAGTAAGGCACTCCTTCTTGTTTGCTGTTTTGAAAAAAATGGGCTTCAATTCTTCTTTCATCAACACCATAGCTGCTTGTATATCAGGACCTTGGATATCACCCCTGTGAAGCCTTCCAATCCTCTAGAGGACTAAGGCAAGGTTGTCCTCTATCCCCCTACCTTTTTATCCTTATGGTTGAATCCTTCAGCAAAGCCTTGGATCATAATCGAAGAGTCGGCCTCATAACAGGCATTAAATTTGGGAATGGAGTTAAGAATATAAACCATTCTCAATTTGTTGATGAAACTCTTTTGATTGGAGGGGCCTCTACCACCATAGCAAGGCATTTCAAAACCCTCCTTGACCAATACATGGATTACTCAAGGGGAGCTATTAACTTTCACAAAAGCTGCATTTATGGTTGGAACTCTCCAATCAAACAACGCATAACATCGCCAATATCTTCGGAGTCACATACAAAGCAAAATGGGATCACTTCTCCTACCTTGGGATGCCGGTGAGTCTGGGACCATTAAAAGCAGAGACATGGAATGAAATAATAGACAAAGTCAAAAGGAAAGTCCAGCAATGGGGAACTCATTGGCTCAACCCGGCGGGCAGACTAATTCTGCTCAAATCAGGTATAACCTCCCTACCCCTCTATAGATTCACTCTTTATCAAGCCCCTGCTATTTTTCACCATAAACTGGAAGTTGCCCTCCGAAATTTCCTGTGGCAAGGGGCGAAAAAAGAAAAGAATAGATTTAACTTGGTCAGCTGGAAAAATGTAATCCAATCTCAGGATAGAAGAGGCCTTGGAATAAGAGCTCCTAAAATTCTCGATCTAGCATTTGGGATTAAGATGGCTTGGAGGCTAATCAATGGACCAACAACATGGTGGAAGCAAGTCATAGAAAGCAAATATCTCAATGGTACAAGACAAATGCTTCTTGAAGATGGCATTCCCAATAGGGATTCCTCCAAAATTTGGCACCTCTGCAAGAAAGCAATTCCAATCCTCAGGCAAAACACTTCAAAAATCCCTGGAGGAGGGGACAGCATTAACTTCGCCACTGATAAGATTATGGGGCTTCAACCACTTAACACTATCGAAGAAGCCCTCCCGATCATCCATTATCTCAACAGCAAAGGCATCCATAGACTTGGACAAATCTCGAAATGGGACCCAGACTCTCATGCCTGGACAGATTGGGATTTCCCGGGTATCCCAACAACCTTGGAAGCGAGCTTCACCGCCCTCAAAGCTAATCTTCATAATAGAGCTCCAATCAAAAAAGATGCAGCAGATGGGCTTCGTTGGGATCCCACAGGATCAAGTTATACCATCAAGTCAGGGCATCAACATATTTGCAATAACACATATCAGATATCCATCTGGAATCATTGGAGAATAATCTGGAAATCAGAGGCCATTCCAAAAATAAAATTTTTCACATGGCTGTTATTAAAAGGCAAAGTTCTCACAACGGAGAATTTAAGTAAGAGAGGGATCAATGGTCCATCCAGATGCCCAATTGCTGCTCAGCAGAGGAGACAATGCATCACTTATTCATAGACTGCCCCTTCGCCAAAAGATGCTGGACTAAAATGTCTTCCTTGGGCAACATAGACTGGCAACCTCAACAAAACATTGCTGAGACACTGTATGAATGGAAAAAAAGCTGCCCATGGAAGGAAAAAAGGAGCAGGCTTGTGAAAAGAATTTGGGACATTATTCCTCATTCCCTATTATGGAGAATCTGGCTATTAAGGAATAAAAAAAATTTCCAAAATAAAGAGACCAATGTTCGAACAACATGCAGCAAAGCACACATCTTGGCTCAGGAGGCAATAGCAGCAAAACACAAGGGGAAAATCCAAGCAGAGGATTACACAGTGGAGGAAAGATTTGTCATTAGCCACATCTTGGAACGACCAGGACAAAATCAGGGGAATCAAAAGAACGACAGACTACAGCACACACAAACAAAGGATTGGGAAATTAGGCTCTCAGCTCAAGAATTTAAGAGGTGGATACAGAGCAACAATTGCACAACACTACATTTTGACGGGGCTTCTAAATCGAACCCAGGCCAAGCAGGAGCGGGAGGAGTAATTGTGAACGAGGCAGGGGACAATATTTGCAGTTACGAATGGAGCCTTGGAGATAAAACCAATAACAATGCAGAGGCACTAGAATTATACCAAGGACTTCTTCAACTAAAGAATCTGGGTATTAAAAGGGCCATAGTTTTCGGGGATTCTACAATTATAATCCGCCTAATAATCCATAAACAGAGCTCCCCCAACTACAACCTTCAACAGCACATAGATCGCAATAAGCTCTTCCTCAAAAATTTTGATGACATCCGATTTTATCATGTCCTCCGAACTCTAAATAAACAGGCAGATAAAAAAGCGAACAACGTTGTTGGAAGAACAGCAGGAGCGTTAAGGTGTAACGCAACCGATAGCTTCCATCCAATACCATGAAGAAGAATCAACAACGCAACGTCCTGCAGTGCTTGGTCAAACAAGCGTGCGATGGAAAAGGACATTTCAGGAGCAGGACACTCTCCTGCAACCTCAGCACTCAAAAGCAGGTTCACCCGACCCCAGACAATAGTAAACACTCGAGCACAAGCATCAGTAATCAACTCAACGTCGGCATTTACAGAAATGGATCAGCAACGGAGGATTTTGTGAAGGATTTGGTTCAGGCCAGTATCCTTCTCGTGAACCAGGGTCATTCTCGGGATCCTGATCTCAGCCCGTCTCAGCCTATAAATCTGCCTCTCTGCTCCCAAAGCAACACTCATCAACTTTCACTTGGTGATAAAGGCACAGTGAAGAAGTCCCAACTGGGAATGAGCGATTTTACTCGGAGTGATTGGCGAGACTCCACTCTAGTATCACTCCTTCAATTCCTGTATTGTTTCATTCTAACCAGTGTATTTGTGTCTATCAGGAACTCTAAAGCCAGAGCCAATGAGGTTGCTCACCCTTCAGCAAACCTCTCTGTTCCTCCATTTTTATCCCCATCTCAGTACCTCCCCTCAAATCCCACTTCCTCCACCTCGAACTCCCTCTATTGCCTCTTCTCTCTCAGCACCCGGTTCTTTGATACCCTCTTCTCGACTATGCTTCGTTGGATCTTCTCCTTCAACTCCCGCTACCCAAGCAGGGCCGAAAGGATAACCGCGGGCTATTTCCACTCTCCCACCCATTACAAAAGTCCTCTCGACTTTGACAACCCATCACAAAACGCTCATAAGTTCCTTACCTACTACGCCTCTGTCCTTAGCATCTTCACCTACCGCACCCTCTCTCCAAATATGGCGCGCAACGAGGATTGCCTGCACTGTGCAGACCTACAGGCAGAACTCGAGGAAATAAGGACTCAACAGACTGTCTTAGATGATAAGCAAAAGCTCCTGGAAGCAAGATTGGAAGAACATGACCGACGTCTTGAAGAGCAGAACCGAAGGCTCTATGAACAAGACCATCTTATGACTAAGAAATATAAGGCAGAGATACAACTGTTTATGCACAGAGCATCATCCCTACAGGAGCAGTTTAGGCAGCTTACCAATCGCTGCGCTCATGCAGAGGAATCCATCTCCATTCTCAAGTATATGATGGACAAGAGAAATGTAGTTGCCACCAGCTCTTCTAGCATTAAGCAGGAAGCAAAAGATGATCAGCCAGAGGAATCTACAGCGAGACACATCCAACATATAGTGATAGATTAAATGTATTGTAGATGCATCTTTTTGCTATTTTCTTTTATCAGAATCTATAGTAGCATAGTTCTAGGCAGTAGTAAAAGCAGCAAAGCAAGGATCAAGGAGGTAGTCTCGTTTTGTAAACCCCTTGATCAAGACAAAAAATGGCATATCATGTACCAGAGGAGACTGAACTCCTGGAACTCTTTTCAGAATCTAATATAGCAACTGAACTTTAAAAAAAAAAATGGTGAGTGATCACATTGGATTGAGATACTTCTTTGACCAACCGAATCTGAATGCTAGGCAAGAGAGATGGTTGGCCACGATTAGTGAGTTTGATTTCAAGATCAGGGACATTAAGGGAAATGGAAATTGGGTTACAGATGCTCGTAGTAGAGGAGTGCAAGTGAATCATATAACAACTCTGAGTTCTTATGGGACAAATCTACAGGATCATACCTTACAGGCAGGACAACAAGACGACAGGTATAGGTAGCTTAAGCACAGGTTACAGCAGGATACAGGTGATCAAGATCTAGACTACCATCTCACAGCGGATGGTTTAGTCAAATTTAGGGGCAAGATCTATGTGGCAGACAACAGTGAGAATTCCGCAGATCTATCTAGCATTGGATAACAAGAAGGCGGATCACCAGGAATTTGTTATAGAGATGGACAGTAAGCTTTGTGATCAAGTTGTTTCTATTTTGATTTACCCTAAATCTAATTATAGTTATGTTAATCCTGACCTGGTGGATAGGTGTGGTTTGAACAAAGAAGTGCATGCAAAATCTTGGTTAGTGCAGTTGGCTACAGGTACAAAGAAAATAATTCATCATTGGGTAAGAGTTTGTGCATTTGATTTGAATGGTATGCTACATGAGCGCATTTGAATGTACTTCTGTTGGTATCTTACAATATGTTATTGGATATGGATTGGTTTTATCTTCATAAGACTAAAGTGGATTGTTTTGAAAAGGTTATTGAGTGCTTGGATGGCAATGGAGAACAGAGGATCTTGCAAGGTAAGAAAAATAAAACATTAGTTAGGATGGTTACAACAATGCAGGCGAAGCATAGTTGTAGGAAAGGGTGTGTATTATTTGCAGTGCATCTTTCTAGTGATAAAGGTAAGGATGTTGAATGCAGAGGTATTGAGCAGGTGCCCGGTTTTACAATAGTTTCGGGATGTATTTCCCATAGATATTTCAGAGTTTTCGCCTCACAAGGAAGTGGACTTTTCCATTGAGTCGATACCAAGGGTAGCACTAGCATCAAAGGCACCATACAGGATGAGCACATTAGAGTTAGTAGAGTTGAAGTTGCAATTGAAGGAAATGTTTCACAAGGGATACATCAGGCTAGGTGTATCACCATGGGGTGCACCAGTGTTTTTTTAAAGAAGAAGGATGGTACTCTCAGGTTATGCATTGACTACAGGTAGTTGAACAAGGTAACCATCAAGAACATGTATCCGTTGCCAAGGATTGACGACTTATTTGACCAGTTGAAGGGAGCAACAATGTTGAGATTTCTACGAGAACATCAATTGTATGCCAAGCTTAGCAAGTGTAGTTTCTTTTAGGCAAAGGCAAATTACTTGGGACATGTTGTCTCCAAGGAAGGCATAATAATGAATCCATAAAAAAAGTAAGGGCTATCATGGAATGGGTAGCTCCTAGGAATGTGGATGATGTAAGGCAATTTAAGGGTTAGCAAGTTACTACAATAGGTTCATTGGGAACTTCTCGTGGATTGCATATCCTCTCACATCATTGCTATGAAAAGGGAATAAATTTGAATGGACAAAAGAATGTGCAACAATTTTTGAGCAGTTGAAGCAGTTGTTGACAAATGCTCCAGTTCTCAAGATTGCAGATCCATATAAAGAGTTTGTGGTGTGTACAAATGCCTGCAAGAGAGGACTTGGTGGAGCCCTAAGGCAGGAAGGACATGCAGTATGCTATGAATCAAAGGAATTGAATTATCGTGAGCATAATTATGTTACACATGATCTTAAGCTGGCAACGATCATCCATGCTTTGAAGATGTGGAGGCATTATCTTCTTGGTTGGAGGTTTGTAATGATGAGTGATCAGATTGGAATGAGATACTTGTTTGACCAACCGAATCTGAATGTCGGGAAAGTTAGATGGTTGGCCACAATCAATAGGTTTGATTTCGAGATAAGGGACATTAAAAGAAATGAAAATAGGGTTGCAGATGCTCTTAGCAGAAGAGAATAGGTGAATCATATAACAACTCTCAGTTATTATGGGACAAATCTACATGATCAGACCATACATGCATAACAACATGATGATAGGTATAGGGAGCTTAGGCACATATTACAGCGGGATACAGGTGATTAGGATGTGGATTATCATCTCACAGCCGATGGTTTGGTCAAATGTAGCGGCAAGATTTATTTGTCGGACAACAGTGAGCATTCCTCATATTTGTGTAGCATTGGATAACAAGAAGGTAGATCACCAGGCATCTATTATAGAGATGGATGGTAAGCTTTGTGATCAAGTTGTTTCTATTTTGATTGACCCTTAAACTAATTATAGTTATGTTAATCCTGACCTGGTGGATAGGTGTGGTTTGAACAAAGAAGTGCATGCAAAATCTTGGTTAGTGCAGTTGGCTATAGGTACAAAGAAAAAAGTTCATCATTGGGTAAGAGCTTATGCATTTTATATGAATGGTATTCTACATGAACATATTTGAATGTACTTCTTTTGGTATCATAAAATATGTTATTAGGTACGGATTGGTTGTATCTTCATAGGACTAAAATGGATTGTTATGAAAATGTTATTGAGTGCTTGGATGACAATGGAGAACAAAGGACCTTGCAAGGTAAGAAAAAGAAAACATTAGGTAGGATGTGTTACACAGTAATTTGTCACCATCCCCGTTACCCCTCTCCTGCACCTTGGAGGACGCATTCCGGGACTTGTGAGAAGTGACAAGACTTGAAACCACTTGCATCATTCCCCTCTGAATATGAGCTTCACATGCCCTGAAGACATCTCCTACAGCTTGCCCATAAAAATAGCCCTTTTTACATTAGCGCGGGTTCACTGTGTTCTTCCCGCGCCAATGGGGAAAATCCTCCAAAAGGGGTGCGCTATTAGCGCTCTGTCCCAGATTCGCAATCGCGCCAACCTATTTGGGCAAAGTTTTTAACCAATCAACCTCTGAAAGTTCTCTCCAACTCATTCACCAACTGAATCTATGTTAAGTGAGGATGGTTTGGCTTCGAATCTCCTTTAATGGGAAGTAGTTTGCCACCCTTCCATGGAAGTTTCCAAGTGATGAAGCCAAATCCATGATTGTTGTGATTGATCTTATCTTTTCCTTTTTCATCTATAAAAGCTTGTCTCCATGCCTTAAGCAAGCTAGTAGTAGTGGTAGTAATACTGGTGCTGAAAGGAAGATATCAAGAGATTAGAGTTGCAAGAGCCTTCTTTGTGTACATAAGGCTTAACCTAAGTGAGGAGATCTTGTCACCAAAGAGAGAGAGGCTTGTTCCCCATCCCTTCAAGCTTTGCAAGACTTGTGTAGCTGAGCACCCAGCCAAAGGAGGACTTGATGTCAGGACTCTGGTTGTATTCTCCTTTGTTGATTATTAATAATAGATGACTATCATTATGGTTCCACTCTCATTGTCTTTGTAATGATTGATATTGAGTTATATCCTTCCTAACTGATGTATAATTGCATTTATTATATTTCACGCTTGTGTTTGTGTTGTTCTCTTTGTGTGCAGGTGTCCATTCACGGAGATCGTGGAGGACTGTGACCGGCCAAAGCAAAGGAGCATGGGCGACGTCTCTTCTATGAACAAAAGCGTTGGAATCCAAGTAGGTCTTCATCACCTACCTTTTATTTTCAATTAGGGACTTGCGTGGTAGCATTGTTTGATTGTTGCTAGACCCGTTCTGGGCTAGCAGGGATCTCCTCTATCCGTAGAGGGGATTTAGCTCTCCAACAATGAGGAACAAAACAAATCATTTTTTCATTTGAAATTACAGGGTCATGCCATAACCTAGAGGGAAAGCCACACAAAAACACTTAGGTTGGAGGGAGATACTCCAGTAACTAGATTGTAGTATTTTAAAAATCACATAAAGTCATAATTATACTATATTAGGTATGTAGACGACTAGTGGATATGGTGGAATTACTTCATATAGAGGAAAGGGAAGTGTACAACAATACACCACAAAATTCAAGGAAGATGGAAATAATGTTGGATATCTCTCCCAAGAACTTAGATGCACTCTTCAAGAATCTAAGAGATCTACAAAACCATGTGAAACAACAAGTGATGTTGCGCAAACCAATAATGGTGGATGAATCTTGTGTACAGGAACAATACCTACAAAACATAGGCCAAAAAAAGGGTAGTCAAGTGGTTCAAAGTAGAAGGAACAATGGGAATCTACTAAGGAGGCAAAGAAAAAATGGAAAGGGGGAAGGGACAAGAAGAACGTAGTTATAACACACCAGTATAAAGATCCTAGCAACCACTACAACCATTGCAAAATTAATGATCAAACAAAGGAGAAGTGTTGGAAATTTCATCCAGAGCTAAACCTAAAGAACCATAAGAAGGATATAAAGAAAAAAATATCATAGCCACAGATTCAAGTAATCAGGTGGAGAGAATCTCTAATGTGGATGATAAAATTGTCTACACATCAGTGTAAAGGGAGTGAATATGTAACCTTCATCAATAAGGAGAGAAGGATTTTATCAAACTCTTCCATATAAAAATACAAGTCAAGAAGAAAAAAATTGATGCTCTATTTAATTCAAGCTCACATGATAATATGATAGTAGCAAATCTAGTCAACAAATTTGGATTGGACGTATATTATCATCCTAACCCATATCCATTAGGATGGGTCAGTAATGAGGTAGAGATAAAGGTAACCCAATAGTGTAAAATTAAATTTTCTCTAAGTGCTAATTATATTGATGAAGTAAAATTTGATGTAGTGCCAGTTGATGGATGTGGAGTTGTGTTTGGGAATCCCAATATGTATATGGGAAATTCAATCTTGATGTGAAGAGCCAACCATTATCACTTCATCAAGGATAGAAAATCCTTCATCTTCAACATAAAGAAGAGAAATTCAAAGATTTCATTGGTTAGTGCCAATCAAGGAAAGAAATTGACCAGTTCCAATAAAATGTATGTTTTATTATTCCATCAAGAAAATGAATATATAAAAGAGTCAATGAGAGAAAAGACATCCCTGGAGGGGTGCACTAAGGAATAGAGACAACAATTGGAATAGTTGCTACAAGCATATAGTGGAGTATCCCATGAGTATAAAGGGATACCACCAAGAGGGAAGTGGAACATTAGATTCATTTTTTGCCAAAATCTCCATCGCAAAACATTTGACTATGCAAATAGTCCATTTTGGAAGCAAGTGAAGTGAAAAATCAATTGTAGCAACTACTTGAATATTGATTGATTCCACCAAGTACCTCACCTTATGGGTCACCCACCATAATTGAGCCAAAGATAGATAGTTCTTGGAGAATATGCATTCATTACAAGGCATTTAAAAAATTATGTTCAATAAAAAGTACCCCTTGCCTAGGATATATGATCTATTTGATAAGTTGTAGCAAGCGAAATAATTCACCAAGATGTTATTTAAAATAAAGGTATTACCAAGTGCGGTTCAAGGAAGAAGAAATCTAGAAGACCACATTCAAAACTAGAAAAGGGTTTGTATGAGTAGTTACTAATGGCATTTGGTCTATGTAATGCACCATCTAAATTCATAAGATTTATTAATGATGTATTGTATCCATATCTAGATTCATTATTTATTGTTTATTTGGATGATATATTGGTTTGCAATGTTTCCTAGGAGGATCACATCTCATACTTGACATAAGTGACAGAGACCTTGAAGAAGCACCAATTATTGGAAAATCTAAAGAAACACGAGTTTGCAAATTTGTGCATTAAATTTGGGAAAACAAAAAAGAATCCTAAAGTTTCCTCTTCCAAAAGCTTCCAGAATTTGTTATAGCTATTTACCTTGGATAAAAGTAATAAATCCTATCATATTCTACCTTGGATTTTTCATCCCTTATCCCTTGAGTTCATCCTCCCATCAAAAGTGGACCTCAAACCCAGATTGGTAAAAGGATAAGGATTCATGAACTACCTCCTTCACCTATATATTTACTGTCATCGATAGGAAAGGGGTTGGATTTTGTAGAGTGATTCTACCCTTATGCTGTTGACGTGAGAGATATCATTCCATGCATTAGGGTGATTAGAGGGGAAATTTGTGGCAAGGAAAGGACAAGTCAACTTGGAGGAGCTCTTCTACAAGATAAACACCTATTTTTGGTTGTAACACACTCCATTTCTATTAATTTATTTGTTTTCCTATATATGATGATATGATTTCATGTATTTAAATACCATGCTGATCTATTGAATAAAGTGAATAGATTATGCTACATAGATCATGTAGATCGTTGGCATGTGTTGTCTGATTGTGCATGTTCTAATTATAGTGATCAGAGCTAGGATTGGAGCATACAAGCCAAGGAAGGAGCGAAGAATACGATAGATTCCAGGTAGGCTTCATCCTGTTACATATTTACTTTAAGGAAAAAATTAGTCCCTTTCTCTTATTGTTGTTCTAGGTTAGTCCACTAGGCATAGGGAAGATACTTATGTTTGCAGTCGTAGATTCCGTATGGCCCCTATTCATGCACAATTTTTCTTTTGTTTTGATTTTCTCTCTCATCAAACTTCTTCTAGCTTCTCTTCCTTGATTCTTTGAGTGGTTTGTGATCTCTTTGAAGCTTCCATTAGTTTGCTTTCATTTTTTAGTGCCTTTGGTAAGAATTTGTTTATATTTTTCTTTGTTATTATCATTAGTTCATTTGAAAACTGATTTTGTTTGATCATTGAATGCTTAGATGAATTGATGTTTTAGTCATCATTCTGAAAAGTTTGTTTGAATCAGTGATTAAACTTTTCATCTTACTTTTCATCATTTTCGAAAATTAAGTGTTTTGAAAAGAAAAAACTTTGCATTTCCATTTAGGTTTTTGTGTGTGCATCAACATTGGAACAATTGCATTAAAAGGGAATGAAAAATAAGCCTCCTCTTACAACAAAGGCTACTCCTGGCCATCGTGAGAAGCATAAGAATTTGGAAACTACCAAATCGGGAAATTTTTTAACTACTTCTAGTCCTCCTCCTGAATCTTATCAACCAGAATCATATTTCCCTTTGAGTACCAAGCCCGAGATTACCTCTATTCTTGTCGTGAATCTTACACAATTGATACAGAAGTACCTGAAACCTTATTGCCTGAGGTCATTGAGCCTAACTTTCCTAATTCAGAAACTTTATTACCTAAGGTTTTTGAACCTGAGGTACCACAACCTTCCTACCTGCTACTTCAAGAACTTCCTCTTCTCTTCCTTTATATCAAACAAAACCTCCATCCATATATCATAGACCCGATGATGAACCTCTTCCATACGATATTATGAGTATTGAATATATCCCACAAGAAGAGCCTCGTCCTTCTACTCTTTTTCATTGGACTAGAATCAATTTTTATAAGACTTGTCCTCTTCCTCCTCTTCAAACTTCAACACAAACTCCTTTACCTGATTCTTTTGACTCACCCATGGATTTCTCGTGAAAATATTCTTTGTGATTGTTAATCATGATTGGATCTGATATGAATTCCCAACTTGTGTCCACCACTATGATTGAGATATCAAATATTTCTTCCTCATCCGTGTTTCAACATCACCAAAGGCACGTTTGTATGGTGGCCCATCCGTCCCACCTATTTATCAGTCTTTGTCTGGTACCCTCTGGTGCAACTTCTAGACCTTGGACTTCTCCTATGTCATCTATTTCGGGAATTCCATATGGAACTTACCTTATGAATTCTACTCATATTTCTTATTCTCCTCCACCTACACCAATAGTTGAAAAATAGGTTGGCCCTTATGTTAGTTGGCAAGGGTATCTTCAAAAACCTAACTCCCCTTATGTCGGGTTCCCTCCATCTAGGATGAAGTGGCCTCCATCATCCCCTCCTCCTATGGTAGGGGGAGGAACTTGTCGTTGGTATACCTAAAATCAGTAATCAAACTTATTATAATCCTCCTCATCCTAGGATGGATACCAGTGTTTAGCAACCTACTTTTCTTTTCCATCCTGGTTTGATTTTGGACTGATTGTTGAATTCTCAACCTGTGTTGTTTTCAATTCAATTTCCTACCCTTCAAGATGTACCTCAAAAAGCTCAAATACATATAATTCAACATTTACAAGCTATTATTTCATCTCAACCCATTCCATCGGTATCTGGTATACCTCATGTTCCACTCAACCAACCTTTAGAAGGTACCTTACAGTCTCAACTTCTTGGACAAGGTATTCCTCAAATTCCAGTAGGACAGACTGTTTATAGTATGGCACAACCTCAATTAAACCCACCTTATGCCAAGATGATGCAAAATCTCATGGGGTAACAGTATATACCTTGTCAGGGTATTCCTCAAGTGCCTTTTCAAGGCCAACACATCCAAACCCAGCCATTTCAGCTTTTACAAGGTTATCCTAGAGCTGGTCAACAAGTTTACACATGTGTTGGTTACCAAAATCCTCCTTATTCTGCCTCTTTATGAAAACCCTCCTTATCCGGGAATGAAAGTACCTATTTCTCATGTTATTACTTCCTATCCAAGCTATCCTCCTATTGTATTTTTTGTGACACCCTCCAAAATTTTGGGTTGCACTCAAATTTCGGAGCCTTCCTTGATCTTTTCCTCGATTTTTGCAAACAGTCATGCTCATTTCATGAACTTTCTTGAAGTTATTTGGCCTCTTTTTCTTATTGGATTAACTGTCATCTTTTGGCATGGTTGATTGTTATATAATGTTTGCGATCCTTTTTTGGTGGTTTTGAAGGTGGATCTTTGTGTATACGAGTTGTCCCAACCATGTAAACATTTGTGGCACTCATACACAAGGTCTTAAGCATTGTCGCACAAGTGTCGTCATGGTCATCCCAAAGTCTATCCTAAGTGTCGCAATTGTCATATTTATTCATGAGAAAATCACACAGAGGGGAATGTTTTGCGTGTGTGTTATGATGATATATGTGGTCATGTCATCAAAGTATGCTAAGTGTGTGATCGCAGTTCAAGTTCATCATGAATCCATCTCTTTTCTCGCACTTATCCATTTTCAGAAAATCTTCTCGATGGGGCAAATTAGCTTCACTACACACTGCACGGTCTCAACCCTCTTGATGTGACCCTGCTTCTAGGAAAGTTCGCAGTAACTTTCCTCCAGGGTTGTTGTTCTGCGCAATTCGAGAGTCCAGCAACCTCCTTTGACCTCCAAAATTGTGCAGTTGTGCCCCCAGTCTGCATTGAACTGCAATTCACACCTTCAACCCTCAAGATTTTCCATTGCCTATTGGGACTGTGCAATGCACAGGGAGCCCAACCTCCCTTCACCTCCAAAACTACACAAATGCTTCCTCCAGTGCCCTTCCCTCCACTGAAGCTCACTGCCTTTAGAAACTGCGCAGATCTGCCCTTCAAGCCTCTCTGTTGCCCCATCCCCCTTGGCTCTTGAAAATGCGCAGACTGTCTCCCTAGGGGTCCATCCCATAGAAGCCACTTCCTGCTTGAACTGTGTAATTATGTCCCCTAGTGGGCACTGCGCAATTTTTATCCTTAGTGAGGACTATGCAGAAACGTTCCTCAGTCAAGCTTGAGTTGCGCACTGTGTAGTCTCAGTGATCAAGCTCTCTCCTTGTATGTTGGAACTACATAATGCGCAGTCACTGGGCCCTTTGTCTTAGTCTGTCACTTGTCCTGGGCTCAGTTCATGGATAATAATGCATCATATTAGACTAAGGATTTTTCAGATTGATGTCATCCCATCATGAGTGAATTGCAGGAATAGGTAACACTATCAAGTCATGGTGAGATGATGGAGAAGGATAAGAAGGAGGGAAACATGCCTCAATTCTCTCTTTTGGTTGAACTTACAAGTGGATCTATCAAGAGGAAGCAAAGGGACACAAGTTTGCAACCACTGCCCAAGACTTAAGATCATTGAAGACGCCTCATCACTAAGCTATGCAAAGGAGAAGAGAAAGCATATCCAAGAAGACATATATCACTCAACAACAATAGCGACTTGACATTGCCACATCATCAAGCCAATCCATGTCAGCAGTGTCATTTAAAGTCATGTCATGAGTTGTCATATGCCACATCACTCGTGTGGACCATGTATATTGTAATAAAATGAATTGTAATGTGGAAGTCCAAAGGACACACATGAATATGAAGATTCATGTAAGTTGAAAAGTCATAGGAAGTTGAATAGTCAGAGGGTAGTCAAAGATTCACAAGGGGGAAGCATCCCCCCTTTGGTTATATATACCCCCTCATTGTATGAGCAAAGGAATTTTCACCTTGGCTCCTCCCGCAAGGCATTAGAGAGATCAACTAGTTCTTTGCAGAACAAGGAGTGGCTCCAATGTCCCACTATTGGGGCTAGTGATGTAAATTGTAAACATGTGTCTTGGAATTTTTTATTAATAACAAAATCCTTTTCAGGCCAACATGTTCTTCATTCATGGACTATGAATGTTTGTAATACTATTACGTGGACGTTTGCATTTCATGTTTGCTTTCACATGTACTAAGATAGTTGAACTATTTTGGTTATTTTGGTGCTTATCTTGTTGATAATGTGCTATAATGGTTGTATCAATGTCCCATCCTTGTGGACTATTCCACGGGATACTAGATAGATCTTTCCTTGTTTGTTGGTTGTCACTAATGTCGCACCTGTTGTGGACTATTCCACTAGACGTTAGACATGTCTTTTTGTTTCATGTGTGTCTCTCCCTGGGTGGTAATATTACCTCTCACTTAGAGGCTCACTTTTCTTTCCCCCGCCCTTTGTAGTAGAAGAACCTCGACACAGTTGCACTGCACACTCACCAAGGGCACTCCCCTTGTTTTTCTAAGATACTATTGCAATACTCTCTTGTGTTGATAGATATAGCCAAGGCAAATCTTTAAGTATTTGGAAACAGGGCCTTTATACCGGATGAGACTCCTACACCAAATGGTGTGAGGTCTGATTGGGACTTCATATCGGGGAGATACGCTGAATGTTGGCAGGTCCAACACCATCAACATTTATGGCGCTAGAAGGACAAAAGCCAGTATTTTATGGCTAATAAACTCAATGACCCCACTATTCGATCTTCTTGTCATGGTAGAAAAGTTCACTCCACCTCCCCTACTCATGCTTCCGAATTTGGTAAATCTTCCCAGCCTAGGCCTGAATGTAAAATCCCATATGATTAGCTTTGAGTCATCTACCCCATCACCCATCAGTTTGTAAATTTTTTTGGATTAATTCCTGGAGTAACTAGTCTTCCATATTCTCCAAATAAGAACAAGACCACCTCCAGAGGGATATAAGTCTCGTCTGTTGAAGAAGTGGTTCTCGCCACTCTTGAAGAATTAGTAGACTTTGTGGAACGGGAAGAAGAGCCTCCACTCTTTCATGGTGGTAATGGAGGAAACACCTTACTCTTGGGCTCAACTTTTGGTAGGATAGGTGAAGAGGGAGAAGAAGACGAAGAAGAACCATCAAATTTGGAAAAGGAAGAGGAGGAAAATGAAGAGGAAGACATGGAATATCAAAATCTGGACTGGATGACTCAGGACCCACTAGCACTTCTGGGTTTCCTGCATAAGATTCCAAGTCATGCATATAAGCTCTTGATGAAGTATGACCCTGATAAAACAATGAAGGCTTAAGATCACTTGGAAAATTTTTACCTACATTTGTAGAAACTTGAAGTATGTTACGATGATGTTTCTTGCAAACATTTTTCATGTACCTTGGATGGTAGAGAATCTATATGGTATCACAATCTTCCTCCAAACTCCATCTAGAATTGGAGGGGGTTCAAAAATATCTTTCTTGAAAAATTTGCTTAAGACAAAGCCTCAACCATGTTATTAAAGGAGTTGGGTAATCTTAAGATGGAGCAAAAGGAAAAAGTTAAAGATTTCAATTAGAGGTTCAGTCACATCTTGAACAATTTTTCTGACAATACAAAACCTGATGACTCCATCACTATAGATTACTACACTTCTTCCATGGAAACAACTTTTGTGCAGTTTGTAAAGCGAAATGCGAGACAAAGATTGACAAAAATCTACAAAGAGGATATTACCATAGAGAAGGACTTGTGTGTTATTGGAGTAATCTCAAATGATGAATAAGAAAAATACTCCAAGGACATGGGTAAGTGGTCTTAGGCCTCCATGAGCAAGGCTAAGGAGAAAGAACTAAAAAATATTGAAAGTCTGACTCATCTCATCAAGTCCCTAACCACTGAAATGGAAAAAATAAAACAAAGGAAAAGCAAGACTACTGTGAGCATCAAACCCCCTAAGTACCTATTCAGAAGGAATTCAACTCCTAGCAATAGCAACAACCAACTGGAAAAGTCTACACAAAGTTCTAATGTTGTCCTGACTATTGATAAAATTGGCACAGATTCATATTGCACATTTCATGAAGAGCATCATTCAGAAAATACGTTCCCAAAGTGGACCAACTCATTAGCAGGATGGCTGCACAATTTGTATATTCAGTCATGGCTAGGGAGAAGATTGAGCTTGATGGAGGGAAGGAATAAGCTACTTCAATTGATGAAGCTCCAAGTATTGGGCATGCATTGAACATGTTTAATTGCGTTCTCAAAGCCCAAAAGGGTATTGCCAACAAGTAGCCTCAGAGTGATGGTATGTCCTAGGAGAAGAACAACCGATACAATCTAAGAAGCCAAAGGGCAAACACCATAATTGAGTCTCTGAAGAAAAAATTCAAAGAAAACATGTTAAGAAAAATCAATCCACCGACTAACTCAACACCAAACACTCAGAGCAAGTTCGGGAAAGCAGTCTCAACAAAAAGAGTTTCTGACAATAGTAAGGACATAACCATCCCTCTGGAAACCACAAACCAAGTTCCATCCCTGGACACCTCGGTTAGTATTCTTGTTGTGGATTATAACATTGTGGATGATATGAAGAAGGTTCATGCAAACATCTCTCTGTTCAAACTCACAAAGATCACGAGCTAGCGGGACATCCTTCTACGGGAACTTGGCCAAACCTCTTCAGGTAATGATTCCTCTTCAATCAAGGGATCTAGTAAGTCTCCTAATACTCTCACATATGTAATTATTGCATTCACAATGGATGCAAACACACTCTACCCTCCATTCTTGTTAATGTTCGAAATCTTCAATTTCAATGTACAAAATTGCTTGGTTGATTCGGGTGCATCGTTGAATGTCATGCCATTATTTGTTGCCAAGAAAATCAATGCTAAATGGGAAAAGGTAGATGCATAGATTATTCAACTGGATAGAGCTCATGTCTAGGAAATTGGTGAACTCAGATATGTCATCATTTGTTTATCATATTGTTATCACTCAGATTTTCCTAGATGTTGTAAGAGGAGGAAAGGTGTCTGAGGTAACCACAAACCAACTTTTGGGTATAGAATCTAGCCAATCTGTACCTAGAGAGGGCTCTCTCTTTAAGATTTAACTTTGTTTTATAAGGTTTTAGGCTAGTTATGAAAGCTTTAGGGTTTTGATTGTGTTTGGTGGTGAAATTCAATAGCAGATGGTTGGAACTGAATAGTTCAGACCATTGGGCTAATGGAGTCAAAATAAATGGCTCAACTGGATTTGGTTTCTCAGCAAATGATGGTTTCACAAGGCAATATAGCTAAAACAGGGATCAAATGATAACTTGATAGGATGGGATGAGCTTAAAAGGGATGAAAGGCAATTAAGAATCCTTCAACAGATTTTAAGAGAAAAGAACTTGAATGATCACCAGTAAAGAGAAATTAAGAATTCTTTAATAAATGATCAAAATGATTAAACTAGGAAACATGAGAAATTAAGAGTTCACTGTTTATGCTAGTTTAGAGGAAAACATCAAGAATATAAACAATTGAAAACAGATTGTACTGAAGCACTTTCTAAGTTAAGATTTTTCGTTTAAGTATTCAGATATGAAACATAATTGATATAATAAACAAGAACACAATATCACATGAGTTATAAAATACTTATTTTTCCAATGTATTGCACATGAATCCTGTGAAAAGTCCTTTGTATTAATTCTTCATCCAGCCAGCCATGAAAGATTTGTCCAACATCACTTTATTCCAAAATAATTAGTTTTACAGCAATGTCTAAGAATCCACCCTCAATACTCCGAATGGGGGTGTATTTATACAAAAACTTTACAATAAAATATCTCATAACAAAGTGAAATATAATCTGAGATGACTAACTAGAATTTACATGAAGATAGGGCCAGATGGTCTCGTTGATGACAGATAGGGGAAAATGGATGGTTTGTTGTCCCTATTCTTGAGAGTGTGCTAGAGTTAGGCCCTATAATTTGGCATCTTGTTGTCTTTGATGTAATTCTGTGTTGGTTGCTTTGTTTTTATCTTCTTACTGATACACTGTACCTGCATTTGATACTCTTTACCTGTTTGATCTCTGTTTATCCTCTTTACCCTCATTGACTGTAGTAAAAAATCAAAACTTACCTTTTACCACGGTAAAATTATAAAATTTCTAGTATTTCTTTCCACCATTTTGGCTGTGTTATTCTGGTTTTCTGAAGTTTTCCGAGAGTCTCATCAGTGTCGGTATATCTAAAAAAGGTAGGCTGAATTGGAAACAAGTGCTTTATTTCATGTTCTACATAGAATGGGTTCTCTAGACTGTCATAGAGAACTCTGCCTGTAGGCAATGCCTTTGATCCTGATGCACTTGTTGATGAACTTACCTGGTTGCCTGCATATTGATTCAATCTATCCACATAATCTTTATGCCTCATTAATTTGTCATTGATAACTAAAGGACTAGGTAACCCCTTGCTCTGCAAAATGGAAAATTTCTCCATAAAGGCATTAATTTCTGCATGCATGCCATGGCATCTTCTTTCTAAATTTTGAATCAAAGTTCTTTTGGTTAATACCCTTTTGATTTCTAAAATGGTCCATGTTCTATCTTCAATGCCAAGTTCTTCAAGCTGGTTCTTATTCTTATTATTCAAAAAATTTATGAGCCTGTTGGCTTCCTCAGGCATTCTTCCTAATTCTGCTCTCGTTCTTTGAATCTCTTCTTGGGCTGCGTTTACTAAATCAATCTGCTCAAAAATTATTTGAATTGATGGCCAAACATCATTTATTGATTGAGTGATGTTTGCCCAAAGAATTTTTCTAATATCTGCCAGAGGCTTGTCAAACATAAGGTCCTTTTCTAATGATTTCACTTTGTTTTCTAATCCTTTAATCTCCCTTGTCTTTTCTGCAACATTTATTTTTGAGAGATCATACCTTTGCTCTAAGTTGACATACTATTCTTTTACCTTTTTTAGCTCTAAAACTTGCAATTTCATGTCCTCCATTGATTTTATCAGCTCTTCTATGCTCAAATTTGTAGTACTTTCCTGTGTTGTTCCTGCTGTTGTTGTACCTGTAACTACCTCTGTTGTGACTGCTAGAATGTTTGGTGCCAGAGCTGTTCCAAGGGTTGAAGGGACTGCAGTTGAGACTACTGGTATCACATTGGGAGGCTGAGAGGTCGACTCTCCCTGCTTGTCCTTCAATGATTTTTCTAGTTCTTGCTCTGTCTCATTCAGTATTTCATTAAGTTTTAAGAGCAAATCCATCAGCTCTTTTTCAGATTTTTGCTTCATGATCTCAGCAGTATGTGGATGCCTTGAAGGAGGCATCTATGTCTTCATCTTTCTTCTTGATTAAGGCTTCTATAGCCTTCACATCTTTGGGATCATGACCCAACCCAATAATTATTTCTTCTAAAGACTTTATTTTGTTATCTTTAGCCTGTGAGGAGGCTTTCTCTAGCTCTAGTTGGGCAGTTATGTTATTCAAAGAATTTTCCAGCCTTTGGGCCATCATGGCCTTACTAATCAATGTAGAATAGATCATTTCTCCTGTTTGTTTGTGCAACTCAATTTGGTCCAAAGGATGAATATCCTTTTCCATGACTTCAAAATTGGTCCTGAGATAGTATGCTGCTGATTGAGGCTACTGCACTTTAGGTTTGAAATAACTCATTATCATTTTACCTTCCTTGATGTCATAGGTTGACATCAATCTACTTTGATTAGTGGGCATCATTTTCAAATATTGATTGTAAACCTGAAGCCTTAATGGATCATTTTTGGCTTTTATTTCTATAAATGTTTTCTTGATATCTGAAGTATCTTTCCCTGGTGGCCTAAAAGATGATACTTCTACACTTTGTTGTCTTTCTAGCTCCTGTCTCTGTGAGCTAGTGGATGTCCCACCTACTGGGAAAGTTTGATAAATATCTACTCCTTATTTTCTTTGGCTATCAGTAGTCTCTTCAAAAAATTCCTCCTCTGAAAGAGGATTTAACCTTTGCCTTTTAGTACCAGGCTGCTCTGAGGGTCCATTGGTAGGGGTAGCTACTTCCCTGTCTCTCTTTTTATTCCTTTCCTCATTTAGAGGAGTCTGCAAGATTGGAGGTTCTCCCACATTGCTTTGAGTTTGAGGAGTTGGCATTTGGGCCTGTTCCTTGGAAGTTTCAGGTTGTTTTGACATTGTAGATTTCCCTGTGGCTTG
The DNA here is from genome assembly GCA_000404065.3 of Pinus taeda. Classification (NCBI taxonomy): domain Eukaryota; kingdom Viridiplantae; phylum Streptophyta; class Pinopsida; order Pinales; family Pinaceae; genus Pinus; species Pinus taeda. The sequence continues at coordinate 94,232 of APFE030528940.1, forward strand.
GATGTTGGTCTCTAGTTCCTTGCCTTTGGATGTTCCTATGGCTAATGTGCTGGTTTCCTGTGAATGTTGCTGAGAGGTTCCAGCTATAGAGGCACCAATCCCTGACCTTTGTACCTGCCCAAAAGAATCTAGGTCAAGTGTTTTCTCAAGATCTCTCATAACATTCTCAATATTGACCTGTTCATTATCATTTTCTACTAGGGTCCCTTCCCTCCATTCATCCATATTTGCAAATTGTTCAATCTCTAGGATCCTATGGTGAATGTATGGTGACAATTTGTTATTCATTCTTCTATCACAGATGAAGTTGTTAGGGTCATATGGTATCCACCCAAAGCTCTTATGTAACTTAAGATGATCTTCTAAAATTCTTTCTGCTTCTCTCCATGCTTCCCTAGTGTTGCAGACAAAAGGGCCTAACTGATTCTTAATTCTAAGTTGATCTTTCTTCTTGGCATTATAAAAATGGATCAAATCTGAATTTATTATTTTCCTGAAATATTCCAATGCAAAATCGCATTGGAACATATTTTGGCAACTTGAAAGGGCATAGCTCACACCCATATATCTTGATTTCTATATGGTTCTTGTACAAGTACCAATCACCTATTTTGTACTGCTTGGAGAGCTGTAGGATCCTTTTAATGTCACCACTAATCCTAGAAGGGGAAACCCCTGTCAATAAGGTGGTTACTGGATGAACAAATTGATCAATGAACTCATTGTATGAGTAAGGGGAATCAGGGGAATAATGGAAGATGGGACTCCAAAAGATAACAGACCTTAGATTGCCTTCGGTGTCAAGTTTCATGATAGGGAAAGGAAAGTTTTCTGACTGATAATACAACATGAGATGATATATGAAGGTGGTAAAATTCCTTCATTGTCCAATCTCAAGAACTGGTCATGAATCTTGTTCGCAATATAGGAGGCATAATCATACTTAACTGTAGGGGGTTGTCCAGGAGTAAAAATTGACAACAACACTAGGGTTACCTCATCAACAAACTCACTAGTGTTAAATACCATAATTAAAGATATCATATCAACAATGAGTCTTCCCATATCTGTGAAGAAAGCTTGCAGATAAAGAGGTGGGCCCTTGGGTTGATGTTTCTGTAACATGAAAGTCTGACAAATGTGATTCAATTCTGACTGAGACAATTGAGTGGATTTCTCAAGTAAATATCCCATGGAAATGGGAGTGAGAGCTTGACTGGAGTGGAATTGCAACATTTCATTGATGGATTGAGCAGTTATTAGGAAGAGGACTGTTTGACTTGGGGACATAACTGCTCTACGGTTAGGGTCATAATTGGCCTGGCATTAATGAATTATATCAGGGAAAACATGGACTGAGGGGAGAAAATACATGGGAAGGTTAGATTCCCACAGTCCTAAGATGTCAGAGCTATTCAGATAGTTGTCTCTACTTTGGCAAAAGACTTTAAGGTGGTTTTTATCAGTGGATAAGTCTTTTATCTAGAAGTCTTTATCTGCAAGAGGCAGATAGTCTAAATCTTTATGAGGAGTATTCATGGGTGCAACATTCAAAGCCACAAGGGTTTCCATTTCTGGTTCTTGTGGATTCAGAAAGGGAATTCAGGTTTTCTGTGGGAAATGGGTGAAACAGAGGGTCCAGGAACTTCTATGATGAAACAAAGACTAAATTATATTGAATTTGGGTCTTTTCTATCAAATTACAGTGTAAAACGAGAACTTGCAGGGTTTCTGCGAGAATTGGATAAATACCTGTGTTTGGGGAATGAACAGTGAAATAACAAGTGTTGGTAGTGGCTAAAAGGCTCTGGGCTGTGTCGGCTGCAAGTTTTTTGAGCAGGTTGGCGGTTGAAAATCTTGGACAGTTGACCTCGACGTTCTTTGCATGGAAGCACAGGTTTGCAGTACAATGCGACGAAAATGACATTTGTTTGTTTATTAACAAAGTCAAGGTTGGCGGGGGTTTTTGGTTTTCGGGCGGGTGACGTCAGCGGGGAGTGAAGTGATGTTTTGTCGCATGCGGGAAAGCAGTAAGCGGTTTCGTATCGCATCACTTTTGGGGATGGGCGGTAATGAGCCGGGAGCCAGCGATTCCATAGGTTTTGCGACACGTGGCGGATGCGCTGTGTGAAAACCACTTTGTGACTGTGCGTTAACGCGCGGTCACAAATGGTTGCGCGATATCGTTAATAGCCGTTGGATGTGGGAAGTGCGATCAAATGGCTGACGGGAGGCGCGATACGAAGGGGTTTAACAAAGGGGGGCCCAACACAATTAAGGTTTAATTAATTATATTGGGAGCGATATGATAGGTCAAGGAGGTTCTTAATTAACCGTGAGGGTTAATTAATTCCTAACTAATGCAGTGGGGGATTAGGGCTGTTAACTAGTTGCGGGTTAACTAGTTAATCCTGATTAAAATGTATTTACGGTTATAACTTAACCAAAGGGGCGGGATATATAAAAATTTGGGATTTTTAATAGTTTAAATAATACGGGAAAGGGTAACGTTGTGAGGGGATTTATATAATATAAGTTAGAAATTAATATGATAATATAATGAAAAAGCGCCAAGTAAAAACATTAGAATTGTGTATCTAACTTAGGCTTAAGTGAGAAAAGGGTTTTTTTATGGGATGTTATATAATTTTCCTAAGTAAAATAGGATTTTACTTAGGAAAATACTAATGAAAGTGAATGAATGATTTATGAATGGTTTGAAGTACTTAGGCCTTTTAAGTTATTGGGCCGAGGGTCCGGTCCCTCCAGAAGTCAGAGAAATGCTCTGAGCCCCTCCAATTTAGCAAATACCTTAGTTCTTAGGGGAAATTAGTGAATAATTAGGGAAAATGAGAAGGGGAGTTAATTATTGTGACTTTGCTTTGCTTGATATGCTTGCAATGTACTGTATGCCTTAGCCTTGTGATGAAAGTGAAAGATTAACACATTTAGAGACACTATCCATCATATATGATTCTGTAACATCATCTACCTACCCTACCTACTTTAACCTAGAATTTTTTCTTCTTTATTTGCGTGCACTTAGACTGGCAAACCCTTATCAAATCTTCCTTTTCTTTTACATGGTAAAGCCTATCTAAGTCTACAATTGTTACATCCAAGGGCTCAGATTAAATTGTTGAGTTCCTTTTATTTACTCTATCTGTCTACTTATCTACCAAGATTACACTGTTTGGTCAGAATTTATTCTCTATTTCTACAACATGAAATTGAAAATGAATTAGCCAAGTTTAAAAAGTTTGACTATTCATGAATTGTGGCATAAATGACAAGCTGCACACAATTGTTTATTATACAAAATGAAAAAGTAGTGGCATTTAGACTTGCACACTTTCCCGGTCTATTTTTTGTTTGGGGTTCATTTTCTTTCATTTTTTGACAATCTTTATTCTTTTTACCCTTTGATTTTTCTTTTAGGGTATACCCTCTTTACATTTTTTAAATTTTTTGATTTTTTTTAAATATGGAAAACCTTTGCAACAAGAGAAGGTATGAACATATTACATAGCTCATCAAGTCAATCATGACATATGACACCTATTGGTATAGGGGCCTAACAGTGGCTCCACTTGGGGATGGCTTTCCCTAATGGAAAGTCAAGAACAGTAGATCAGATGGCCTCTGAATGACTTTGATTGTATTCTGCAATCTTCTTTTTCATGTTGCTTTATTATATGTATGACAATGGTACTTCTGAAGCTTAGGGCCTTCTCTTCGGGCTTCAACTCCAGAAGTCACTGTCCAATCAAAACTGTGACATTACAAAGGATATAGTATTTACATGTTAATCATCATGATATATCCTAATAAGTAGGATCAAAGTAATGTTTCAACATTTGACCATTGAGTAGTCCTTCTTCTGCTTCTGTGCCACCCAAGTTTTTTAGAAAATATGTGTTGTTTCCTTGTAGGGCATGGATAATGTAAGGTCCTTTTAATAGGAAGTCAAACTTCCCATGTTTCCCCTTATCTTCTCTTCTGGAATCCCATCTTAGCACTTTGTCTCCAAGGTGGAAATCTTCTGCCTTGGTTCTTTTGTCAAATATCTTCTTAAGCTTTTCCTGTGATATTTGGGATCTTTGATACACTTCCTCTCTAGTCTGTTGTAAATTGATGGTCTGATTTATCCTCCTTTGGATATCATTAGGTTCCACTTGAGCTTCTTGAAGTAATTTCATAACAGGAACTCCTAATGATGAAGGAAATACAGCCTCCATACCATACACTAACTCATAGGGACTAGTGCCAATGGACTTTTTGGTTGTCAATCTGTCTGCCCATAGTGCATTTATTAGTTTTTTATGCCAAGTCTTTTTATTTTCTTCCAGCAATCTTTTAATGATATTAATAAGGCTTTTGTTGGAAGATTCAACTAAACCATTCCCTTGTGGGTAATAGGTTGTGGAATGGCCTAGGGTAATGTGGTACTTGTTGCAAAAACTGATCATCTTTCTTGATTTAAAAGCTGTGGCATTATCATTTATGATTTTAATAGGGCAGCCAAATCTGGACAATATGTTGGTTTCTAGGAAACCTATGATTACAGTGTCATTGGCCTGTCTGGAGGGGATAGCCTCTATTCATTTGGTAAAATAATCTGTGGCAGTGAGAATCCATTTATGCTGGCCAGAGGAGGGAGGATGGATTTCTCCAATGAAGTCAAGACCCCATTGTTGAAATGTTTTTTCAGTACAGATTGGTTTCCAGGGTAAAGGTAATAATTTTCTCTTGCCCTCAAAGATTTGGCATTTATGGCATGAATTCACAAATTTCTTCACATCAGCAAACAAGGTTGGCCAGTAGAAACCAGCCCTTAAGATCTTATCTGCAGTTGATTTCCAGTAGAGGTGTCCACCACAATCTCCTGCATGAAGCTCTTGAAGAGCCTTGTTAGCTTCATTTTTAACAAGAAATTTAATAAGATTCCTTCACGATTCTTCCAAAAAAGAGCATTATCTAAAATAAAAAAAACTTTAAAGCTTTCATCTTTAAAAACCTACTTTTTGTTCTGGACAACCCTGGAGGAGCCTGCAGGTTTTGTAACACATAGCTTATATCAGCATACCAAGGTGAATCTAAAATGGCCTGGCTGATTTGTGGAGTTTCCATCTCCTGTTCGTCATCCAGTTCATTTATATCTAGGGCTTGACAATTTGTTTCTGCCATGAGTTTGGCCAATCCCCGTCCTTTTATCAGTTTTGTAGGTTTTATTTCAATATCATATTCTAATATGGTAGCAATCCATTTTCCCCTTTTGCCTTCAATTCCATCCTGGGTCAGGATGTCCTTGAGAACAACATTTGGTACATAGGTTATCACATGAGAATATAATATATAAACTCTAAAGTCCTTAATTGCTTTAACAAGTGCAAATGCTTGTTTTTCCATGATCTTGTATTTCAGTGATGCATCTCTTAGTGCTTTACTAAAAAAGGCTATAGGTTTTTCACATCCTTGGTTATCCTTTTGTAGCAGAATAACTGCTATAGTGTGCTCTGAAGCAAAAGAAAAAAATATGAAATCTCTATCAAATTGGGGACTTGTAAGGACCGATGTTCTGGTTAAAGCCATATTAATTTCTTCAAATGCTTGTTTGGCTTCTACTGTCCATTTTATACTTGAATCCTTTCTTAACATGTTATTAAGTAACCTAATTAGTTATGCTAAATTAGATATGAATCTTCTCAAAAAATTTATCTTTCCTAAGAAAGCTTGAAGTTCTTTGATACTTATAGGATGAGGTATTTGTAAAATTGAATCTATTCTGGCATGGTCAATTCGAATGCCATCTTTGGAAATGATATGACCCAGGAGTTTACCTTATTCCAAGCCAAACAAGGACTTCTTAGGATTTAAAGAGATACCATATTTTCTGCATTTGAGAAATACCTATCTGAGATGGTCCAAATGCTGCTTATCTGAATTAGAAAAAATAGTTAGGTCATCCAAATATATGACAAGAAAATCATGAATTTCTTTAGCAAATGCAATATCCATTGCCCTTTGGAAAGTAGCTCCTACATTTTTAAGTCCAAATGGCATTTTGATATACATGAATGTGCCCCATGCTGTGGTGAAGGAAGATTTTTTCTTGGTCATCAGGGTGAACTAGAATCTGGTTGTACCCTGAAAATCCATCTAACAAAGAAATTCTAGAAGAACCTACCACCCTTTGCAAAATACAGTCCGTCTTGGGTAAAGGGTAATTATCCTTTAGAGAAACCTTATTCACATTTCTCAGATCTACACATAATCGGATTTCCCCAGTTTTCTTCCTAGTTGGTACTAAGTTTGATACCCACTCTAAAACTCTTATAGGTGCAATTATCCCTGCCTCATACATATGTTTAATTCCTTTTTCAATCATTGGTAGTAATACAGGGTTGATTCTTCTCAGCTTTTGTTTGAATGGTTTCTGATCTTCCTTCAAAGGTATTGTATGCTGAATTATTGAGGTATCATATGATTTCAAATCCTCATAACTCCAGGAAAAAACATCCTGGAATTATCTCATGAGTTCAACATATTTTAGCTTTTGGTCAGGGGGTAATGATTTTGAGATTTTTATCATTTTTGGATTTTCTTTTGTCCCTAAGTTATATTCTTCAATGTCTCCCTTCAATGGTTCCATCTTTGGTTTCTTAGTAATATTATTAGAATCAAAGAGGTCCTCTAGAGGGGCTAATCCCTTAGGCAGATGATTGCCTTTTAGATCAATGACCTCTGTTTCTTCTTCATTTATCTCATCAAGGTCCATTTGTTTTAAGTCTTGAACTTCCTGCTTAGTGAAGGTTGTGGGGTGAAGCATTTGAATTGAACTTTCTTCTAAAATGTTGGCATCTACCTCATCTATCTGTTTAGTGTTACTTTCTATATCAACATCTATGTGACTGTGAGAAAATTCTTGGTCTAAAGTTAGAAAGTTATTTATCTGTTCATTACTTTCGAAAAATTGCCATTTTTCCAGATTGTTAGGGATAGCTAGCTTATGCCTAATTTTAGCAGTGAACTGATGATTAGGTTCGAAAGGTAATTTACAGGTGCTGGCAAACATGGCCAGACTGTGAGCATGTAAGTTGTGTTTCCTACGTACTACAGCAAGCTTAGTTTCCAAAAAAGTATTAAGAATCTCTATAATTGTTCCTCTATAGTATCCTAATCTAGGATCCCTAGTTAAATACTTCCCATTGATCTATTTTATGATTAACTCTGAATCCCCTATGACAGATACCCTTATTTCTCCTAATCTGTTTACAAGTTTAAGTCCTAGAAAAAGAACTTCATACTCTGCCATATTATTGGTGCATTTAAATATTAACTTATAGGCATGGCCTTCAGCATGGTCATTTTCTAATTTATGCACCCAAATTCCTGCTCCGGCTCCTAATTTATTGACTGAGCCATCAAATTCCAAGTGCCAAAGAATTTCATGGACATAATCAATGTCAGGGGTGTTGTGAATTTGTTTAGCAGGGGGATTTAGTTTTTTGTTTTCATCGGATTTTTCTTTAATGTCTGAATCATTATTGGTATCTGAGATTTCCTCAATATGAACACTTGTTTTTACTTTTTTAATTTCTTTTGGTTCTGCTGCTAAAACTGATTCATTGTTGGCAGGATTGATTTTGACATTGTACAAAATGAATGAATCCATATCTGAGTGTATTGAGTAGATAGGGACATTTTGTGGTTTTTCCTGGCTACTTACTACATATTTCATTAATGTTTCTTGGTATAGCTTCTTAGGTTGGCTGAAAACAAAGATAGTAGCGTAAGACATGTCCAATTGAAGCAATTCTTGAAGCTTAGCACCACAGGACATGGATAATAACATTCCATATTTTGGAGGTATATCTGCTACTACTATATCCATTAGGATTGTTTTGGCAGGGTATTGAACTAAAGAAACACACAAGTCTTTTATTAATCCTAAACATCTCACTTGACTTGAATCAAAAGAAAAGAGATCTTTATATGGTCTAGTAATATCAAGATCTAATTTCTCCATTACTGACTTGGGCATTAAGTTGTGAGATTCCCTAGAATCAAACATAGCATTGTGAAGGATTTTATCATGAATATTCAAGCGTATATAGAAGGGAGTAACAATTCCTTCTAGATGTTTCCCATTTACTTCAGGACCAGAGGTCATTTTTGGTTGGTCATCAAAGACATTTACAGAATCTTCAGTCCCAGTGATGTTAAATGATCTGTTGATTTGACTTCGGTAGGCATCATGTTTAGCTAATTCTGACAATGGAACAACAATCTTTAACTTGCCTACTTTAGTTTCCAAATTGAAAGGTTTTTTTGTTTGGGCTTTGGTGTTTCGAACAATGGGATTCTCTTTGTTTTCTATATTTTCTGTGTTTTTCTCCTTTTCAGGAGTAGGACTATGATTGACTGTTTCTTCTAAATCAACTTCTGGGGGGTTCTTCCACATTTCCTTTGGGAGGAGGAGTGGAAGAATGTCTATTATTTTGTTGATTGTCAGAAACATCTTCAATTATAGGATTAGATGGGTTATTATTTGATCTAGAAAAAATTTGTACATGTGGAGGGACTGATTTACTTTTGATAGGCTATTTTGGACCTTTCTGTCTGTTAGTTTTAGGAACATCAATTCTTCTACTCCTTAAGTTATACTGCTTATGTACTTCATATAGCTGTGTCATATCCCTCCCTAAAGTCAAACAATTCTCCTGACTGAGTTTGAAATTGTTTGAGAATGTGGGCCTCTTGATCATCTTGAGTTAAGAAGACTTCTCCTTCATTGTTAAGTCCCATTAGATTTATCTGAGTGTCTTCTGGTGGATCTTCAGAACTAGAAGTTTCTACATAATTTTCTTGGAAAGGAGGTCTAATGTTTTGATCTGGGCCAGTCTTTCCAGGGTTCTGGTTTTGGTTTTTTTGGAAATTTGGATTCCTCCCTGTGTTGAATGGCTGTCCATCCCAAGGAGATTTTCTTTCTATGGTTTCCACTCTATCTCCCAGTCTTTCCATCCCTTTAATTATAGCATCCAGTTTCTGTTCAACAAGTGAAGCTTCCTCTTTCAGTGGTATCCTTCTTTCACTCCTAACTTTGGCACGTTTGGACATTAAATTAGCTTCAACACTGACAGCTATACTTTGCATCTCTTCTAAAGTTCTAGGAGCTCTTTCCCTTAGCTGAAAAGCCATATGCGAATCAAATCCATCATAAATTTGATTAGGGCCAAATCAGGTGGGGGTCTGAGGTTTTGAGGAATGGAATTGTAAACAACATTGAACCTAGTGCAATAATTTTGCACAGTTTCTTGAGTTCCTCTCTTGAGGTTCTCATACATGGATAAGATATGCAGAGGATCTTTCTTTTTCTCCCAATGATTAAAGAATTGTGTATAAAGGGTTTCTAGCCTATCTATGTTGTTTTCTCTTAGAGCCCTAAACCAGGTTCTGACTTCACCAGTTAGACTATGAACAAATATCCTCATTCTAACATCATCAGTATCAATCTCATATATTTCAAAATAGTCAGTCATTTTTTTGGTATGTTGCTGAGCAGTGTAGGTACCAGTACCATCAAATGGAGTGATTTTACTTTGGTAGTCTTGAGGCATGGCACCTAAATTGGCTAGTAAAACCAGGGGGTATACCTATTTTCCATGGCTGCAGGCATTGATGTAACAACAAATGGGGTAGGGGAACAATGGGAATGTGAGTTGTGGATGGAGGGGTAGAAGGAGGTGTTTGTGGTGGAGTGGTTTGGGGTGGAGATATATGAGGGAATGATGGGGAACTTGCAGAAGCAGTAGTGACTATAGACGGATCAGGTGTTTTTTCAGAAGTAAGCTCAGATTGTATTGAATTTTGTAAATGCCTGTCAATTGAGACACTGACAACTTCAAATTGTAGTTCTTCAATAAATACTGGGTCTGGAACCAAGCAAACCAATTCAGATTCATAAAATGTTACAAACAAAGAGGTCTCAAATTTCTCATCAAAGGGTTCGCCCTCAAGATAAATCCAAATAACAGGGCAGGATCTTAATCTGTAGATGGGACGCGAACTAGCAGTACTTTCTTGGCTTTCCTGTCTCCTAAGAATTCTAGGAATTAGATTGGGGTTCTCAAACACAGGTGGTGGATTTGGATCAGGATTTGACCTAGTGTAACGAGTTCTCTCTGAAGCCAGCACAATTCCCTCTCACTTTTCCACATGGAAGAAGAAGGAAATCCAACTTAAAGAATTATCATATGAGTTGGTGCATGGGGTGCTATTTAGAAATCACCACAATGGAGTACTGCTCAGGTGTTTGGAGGTGCATGATTCATAAAAGTTATTGTGTGATCTCCACAACAGACCAGCCCAAGGACACTTTGCAAGCTACACTAAAACACATAAGATTATGCAGGTCAGATTTTACTGGCCTACATTATTCAAAGATGATCATGCCTACACCTGTAAGTGTCCGGTCTGTCAAAGGTGTGTCGACTTAACTCAGAAGTCAACAACCCCGTTGCAGCCTATTGCAGTGGAAGAATATTTTCAACAGTGGGGCTTGGATATCGTTGGGAAAATTTTCCTGCAATCGTAAAATAAAAACCACTATATTCTAACCGCTACAAACTATTTCACACGAAGGATAGAGGTAGTTCCACTAAAACAAGTGAACGATCAAGAATTCACCGGCTTTCTGCAACAAAACATCATTTCTAGGTTTAGCGTTCCTATGTCACTTGTTTTTGAAAATGCAACATATTTTTCATCATTAAGACATTATGATTTTGCATTGGAAATTGATATTTTATTGAAGCATTCAACTAATTATTATCCACAAGGGAATGGTCTTACTGAATCCATGAACAATAACGTTATCTGTATAATCAAAATGACCATATTCTATGAACAATGAAACTAGCCCTGTCGTTTGGTGAATTCCTTATGGGCTGACCGAGCCATTCCTAAACCTTCTATGAAAACCTCCCCTTACTTCCTAGTGTATGGAAAAGAAGCCATCCTCCCACCGAACATCTACTTTCCCGCTCTCCAACTGTCACAGGAGTCCCAAGGCAAGCCCTGTCTTTTAGTTCAACTTAGGATGGGCACTCTGCACAAGCTACAGGAAGAAAGGTTGAAAGTTAAAGAAATTTTTTTACTTCACTAGAGTCGTATCAAGAGGTGGCTTGATAGGAAGTCTATAGGGAAAAATAACTTTAGTGTGGGTGACTTAGTCTTAAAGTGGGATAAAGCCCATGAGGACAAAGGAAAACACACTAAGTTTCAGTTCCTATGGATTATACCATACACGGTACACGAGAAGATTGGCCAACACACATATCATCTTAAATCACTTGGCAGGAAGATTGACTCTCTCCCTGTCAATGGCCAAGACTTAAAAAAATATTTTCAATTAAGATTTGGGGTTGTTCCCCACACTATGTACATAGTCTTTTGTTGTTTTCTATTTGTTTTTTTGCTTGAATTTTGTGTTGGTTTTGTCATGTGAATAAGTGTTGTGCATGATTGAGTTATTGATTCTAAGTATGTTATAATAAAAATATTTTAAATACTTGGAATGAAAATCTATTCTATATACAATACTCCTACAATTGATCAATCCACACTTCAACTGATAAGTCTCCATTTGAGACTTGTTTTGGATATTTTCCACCTTCACCTTTGGATGTACTAAATGGAAATAAAGGAGGAGTGGAGGAGAATCACACAAGTGATGCTTTAAGAGTAGATTTTTTTTTCAGAATACTAAGAAGATACATTCACAAGTATAGGAGGCACTAAAGAAGACAAATGAAAAATACAAGGCCATACACGATTATAAAAACATAGAGAAATCATTTGGAGTGGGAGATAGAGTATGGTTACACTTGAACAAGGAGATTCTACATGGTCTTGCTAAGAAAATCAAGGATCTATGATATGGTCCTTTCAAGATACTAAAAATGGTTGGACATAATGCCTACAAACTCATTCTACCCTCATACAAGCACATTTACATAGTGGTGAATGTGAAAACTTTCAAACTTTATGAGCCTTCCATGTTGGATAAGGAAGAGTAGCAATTCCTTTATTCCATACAAGACTTAAATCTAGTTAGTTATGCATAATTGATTAAGGATACAATTTTGCAAAATAGGTATAGAACTACAATACAATGGAGAATGACCTTTGTCAGATTAGGTTGAAATGAAAACTTCTAGGTAAGGCTAGATGGTACTTGAGGGAGAAGCTAGAGGAAAATTTTCTTCACCTCATTAAATAAATATTTTAGGGACCAAAAGCCTCCCAAAATGGGGAGATATTATTTGGATTGAATCATCTATAATTTTTCATCCATATCGATGCTTTTAGAGTAGAAACTATGAAGAAATCAACTTAGAGAAGCAATATTATTGATGGGGCCTAGTTTGGAGAATTTGGGTGTGAAACATTTTGGGGCTATTTTGAGTCCTTGAATGATGTTTTCTTCGGGTTTAATAATTTAATTCTTAAGTGTATGGACCCATGAGGATATTATACACTTATATACCTTTCCAATAACAGAAGAAAAACATCAATTGAAGTTTGGATGAAAAAATTATACTTATTGGAAGTATACCTATCATGATTGACACAATAATCTGAGAGGATGCCATGCCAACCCTCGTTAGTCATGGAAAGGTTAGATTTTAGGCTTCTGTGCAAGTTTTTTGAAGTGGTATGATCCAGATTGTCCACAGTCTTTTGTTCATTGAGTCGACGTTTCGAACCCCAAAGGGGGTCCATCATCAGGACAAATTTGAAAGATGGAAATGAATGAGCGATTGTTGAGAGAAGAAGACAAGAACCTGGATATAAATAAACCAAGAACCCTAATTTTTATAAAGGGCGAATTCCAGGTCAGCCATTCTCCTCTCAATTTTTATCCTCAGGATTTCGAGAAGACAGATCTCCTTCCATGTTTCCCCTCCGTACAGGGAAGTAATGTTAGATTTTAGGCTTCTGTGGAAGTTTTTTGAAGTGGTATGATCCGGATTGTCCACAGTCTTTTGTTCATTGAGTCGACGTTTCAAACCCCAAAGGGGGTCCATCATCAGGACAAATTTGAAAGATGGAAATGAATGAGCGATTGTTGAGAGAAGAAGACAAGAACCTGGATATAAATAAACCAAGAACCCTAATTTTTATAAAAGGCGAATTCCAAGTCAGCCGTTCTCCTCTCAATTTTTATCCTCAGGATTTCGAGAAGACAGATCTCCTTCCATGTTTCCCCTCCGTATAGGGAAGTAATGTTAGATTTTAGGCTTCTGTGGAATTTTTTTGAAGTGGTATGATCCGGATTATCCACAGTCTTTTGTTCATTGAGTCGACGTTTCAAACCCCAAAGGGGGTCCATCATCAGGACAAATTTGAAAGATGGAAATGAATGAGCGATTGTTGAGAGAAGAAGACAAGAACCTGGATATAAATAAACCAAGAACCCTAATTTTTATAAAAGGCGAATTCCAGGTCAGCCGTTCTCCTCTCAATTTTTATCCTCAGGATTTCGAGAAGACAGATCTCCTTCCATGTTTCCCCTCCGTACAGGGAAGTAATGTTAGATTTTAGGCTTCTTGATATGACAACAAAATGACTCCAACAAATTATTATACATGCATATTATTCTTGTAATTTAACAACTAATAGTCAATTAAATCTTTTACATATTGATGTAAGCATGATTGATACAGGTAAATTTTCTATATACTGATGTAAGAATGATTGATATAGGCTTGCACAGTAGTCAACCACCCAAAAGTATAGAAGTCTAGATCAATAAATTAAAGTATTGTAAATCCTTTTAGAGGGTGAACAAAAGTATAGAAGTCTAGATCAATAAACTAAAGTATTGTAAATCCTCTTAGAGGGTGAATGAGATGATAATGAGACGTGTTAAGTGACACAATACTCTAGAGGTAAACTATGTCTCTCACAATACTCTCGAGATAAACTATGTCTCTCACAATAGTAAATTGTACTTTTTTCTATTCTTAATGAAAAACAAAAAAGTAATTTCTTCAGGTGAAAAAAAGAAGTTAAATCTACATTTATTAATAAAGGGTGAGCGTGAGCGTGATGGTGCCAATAAGAAGAAATATTGAATAAATTGAGAATAACAATGAAAGTGAAGTAGAAGAAATATTGGGTAAATTATTTTCCGTGTTATTTGGGTCTACCTCCACTTTTATAATAAATTTAAATTAAATTATATTTAAATAATAATTTTCCCAATATTTTCTCTCATCTTCACTCTCACATTAATTTCAATTAAAATAAACTATATTATATTAATCACGATTAATACATAATACATATTAAAATAAACTATATTATATTAATCATGATTAGTGCATGATACATATTATCGCTGCAGGTTACAACCAAATTTAATAAAATTATTAAATTCTCTCGAGTTTGTCCATTAAAAGTCTAAAACGATCCAATTTAATAAAATTATTAGATCACTTTCGAGCACGTAGCAGGTAGTCAGGGGACATTGTGTCGTTTCAATTACGTTACGGTCCTTCAAACACGCATCACACTTGACCCAATTCTTACATCTCAATCCGCATACTCTAAACGTTTTGGACTTTTCATATTTCTTCCTCAATTTTCTCTCGACTTTTTGAAATGGTAAGTCTGAGGTTTATAATTTGCCTTGGGTTGAAAATTTTCATGGCTAAATTCCAACCAAGAATGAGAAAATGAAGATTCCGAGGCATGCACCAGACTTCCAAACACCTCGTGGACGGCTCTAAATTGGTAGAGTCAGATTCCTCTTTACTTTTATTCCATCAAGTTCATTCTATCCATTCACACTATTATAGAACACTGAAAATAATGGTAAAAAAACCTCATATTAGGGTATTATGTTCAAGAAACTAAACTACTTTTATGGATGGAGAAAAGTTTGTTTGCTCTATTTTATTTTACACATATTATTAATGTGGGTTTGTTTTGTTTATTTTATTTCATTTAATACATGTATATTGTTGAGATTTTCTATTTGGAGTAAGACAGGCAAAATCTCAGTTGATGACAACAATAAGAATCGGTTTCTAGATTAGCTTCAGGTTGTTGGGAGATGATTAATGCCTCCTATATTTGATGTGAGTGAGTTAATGAGGTGGTTAGATTCTCTTTGCTATATAACAGGAAACCATTCAGATTGTTTGCTATGAGGGTGAGAGTTTTGTGAGGATTTCATTATGTAATCTCCTGTTTTGATTAATAAATTGTCGATGCCTATGTTGTGTGGACGTAGCCCAGATTGGTTGGGTGAACCACGTTAATTCCTGTGTCTTGATGTGCTTGATTTATCTGCTAGTGTATTTTGTTTAATTTTCGTTGTGCATCTAATCTCCAACAAGTGGTATCAGAGCGAGTTGGAGGTGCTGGTGCTGAGAGGATTCTCTGCGTGCATGGTGGATTAAAGACTGGCTGTTGCGTGGTGTATGCTGCTGCGTGGTGTATCCTGGTGCGTGGATTAGAGCTGATCTGTTGTTGGTGAGTGTATTGTTGGCAGATTTTCTGCGTAAAGAGTTGCGGGACGAGAATAAGGAACCTTTCGGCGGATCATGTCATTCCTCCTCTCTAAAAAATTCCGAATAGAACTGTGTGCACGTGATCACTAAGAATATAAGAATCTGCGTTGAGCGTTAGTCCAGTGCAAAAGATCACGTTAGGAATAGAGGTAACCACAGTTGCGTTATAGGTTTCAAACAATACGAACCACCCGAATTCATAATCGTAAGTTTCATATTTGAGAAAAGGGCACTTGTTTTTTATTTAAAATTTAAAGAGTTATTTAATATGAAGAGCCATCATGTTCGTAAGCTTCTTCTTTGAAGAAAAGGGCGGTATTGCTGTTATATTACCTGGTGCATATTGCTATGTCATGGTTGGTGCGTATTGCTGGTGCTATTATAACTGTGCCATGGGTGGTGATATTATAAATCGTGTTTGTTTTTGGTATTGAAAAAAAAACAAAACTTGGATACAATTTGTAATATCGATACTATTACCATCGGCGCACCAATTTTTATTTACTAAGGTGATAATCATGCAATCTGGATTTATGTTGCGCAGTTGCAGTAAAAGGAAAATTCTTGTTTTTTAAAGGCATAGGCAGTTTGTTTTGTTCATTGCTGGTATTTAAACACAAACTTCATTTATTGAAAGTTGTTATTTTGGAGATTATTGTGTTTTTTGGTTGATACAAATGGCGAAAACTCAGAGTGCCCGGTTTGAAATTGAGAAGTTTAATGGCAAAAATAATTTTGAGATCTGGAAGGTGAAAATGCATGACTTGCTTGTCCAACAAGGTGTGGTAAAGGCATTAATGGGTAAATCAAAACAACCTTACAACATCACAAACGATGAGTGGGATGAGATGGATGAAAGAGCAGTTAGTGCTATTCGATTATGCTTGGCGGACGATGTCCTATTTAATATCGTGTCGGAGGTAACAACTGCTGGTTTGTGGACGAAACTGGAGAAACTGTACATGACCAAATCCTTAACCAACAGGATTCTCCTGAAGTGACAGTTGTACAGTTTGCGAATGAAGGAAGGTACATCGATTGTTGTTTATTTAAATTCTTTTAATACTCTTCTTGTGCAATTATAAAGTATAGAAGTAAAAATTCCATCCGAGGATGAAGCTATTACTTTATTGTGCTCGTTGCCCGAGCCATGGGATAATTTTGTTACTTCTATAAGTCTTAGTTCATCAGAAACTATTGAGTTTGATGATGTAGTTGCATCCTTATTATCGGAAGAAACAAGGAGGAAGTTGCATTCTTAAACCTCTACATCAGAAGCTATGATGGTTAGAGGTCGTTCGAAAGAAAGACGCCCCAGGAAGCCGAGCGACTCATGTTCAAAGTCGAAAGGGAAGAAGAGTAAACTAAAGTGCTGGTTTTGTGGCAAATCAGGGCATTTAAAGAAAGACTGCTGGAAGCGACAGCAGCAAACTTCAAAAGCAGATTCTTCGACAGAGAAGAAGGAGGCAAATACGACAGATACGGGTTCGACATCTGGTTCAGGTATGAGTGATGAAGTATTATCAGTTAATGTGTCAAATCATGTTCAACATTGGTTGTTAGATTCTGGTGCATCAAACCACATGTGTATCCATAAAGAATGGTTTAAGGAATATAAATCAATTAATGATGGAGTTGTGTACATGGGTAATGATGTAACATGTAATATTGTGGGGATTGGGAGCATACAACTACAAATGTTTGATGGGACAACTAGAATATTAATTGATGTGAGGCATGTACCAGATTTAAGAAAAAAATTGATTTCATTAGGAGCACTTGATTCAAATGGATATAAAACTATAATTCAAGGTGGAGTAATGAAAATTTACAAAGGCATCTTACTAGTTATGAAAGCTAAGAAAGTAGGAAATCTATTTCAGTTAGAAGGAGGTACAAGGTCAGATTTTGTGTCTACTATGTCTGAACATGACAGTAGTTCCATTCACTTATGGCATCAAAGATTGGGGCATATGAGTGAAAGAGGGTTGAAAATTTTGGCTGATCGAAAGTTACTTCCAAATCTAAAATCTGGAAAGTTAGATTTCTGTAAGCATTGTCTGTTTGGAAAACAAAGTAAACAAAAGTTTAAAACAGGAAAACATACTAGTAAAGGCATACTTGATTATATCCATTCAGATGTTTGGGGACTAGCCCCTACAACCTCATATGGTGGTTCGTCTTATTTTGTATCATTCATTGATGACTTTTCTAGGAAGGTTTCGGTCTACATGTTGAAAAGAAAGTCTGATGTTTTTTCAATTTTCAAGCAGTTTAGAGCATTGGTAGAAAACAACACTGGTAGAACAATAAAATGTTTAAGAACTGACAATGGTGGTGAGTTTACTTCCAAGGAGTTTGACAGCTATTGCAAGGATGTAGGGATCGAGAGGCATAAGACCACAATTTATACTCCTCAGCAAAATGGAGTTGTTGAACGCATGAACATGACTCTTCTAGAGAGAGCAAGGAGTATGCTAAGTAATGTCGGGTTGCAAAAGGAGTTGTGGGCAGAAGCGGTGGCAACAGCTTGTTATGTGATAAACCGATCTCCATCGACGGTCATAGACTGCAAGATTCTACAAGAGGTATGGAAAGGACACCCTTGTGACTATTCTAAAATCAGAGTGTTTGGTTGTGATGCATATGCTCTATTGCCTAAACATCAGCGAACTAAATTAGATCCAAAGTCTAAAAGGTATATCTTTGTTGGGTATGGTGTTGGAACAAAGGGATATAGATTGTGGGATCCTACTACCCGCAAAATCATCATCAACAGAGATGTAAAGTTTAATGAATCCTCTCTTGTACAGTTAGATGTATATAGTAGATTGAAATAGGATGATGTATCTGACTTTCAACACATTTAGTTCGATAGCATTTCTAATGATAGTCATGATGACCATAGTTTAGATGCTAGTCATGAACAGGTTTCAGAATCAGAACATGAACAGGGTTCAGGTATAGATCATGATCAAGATGTTCCTACAGATGGTAGTCAGCCAATCGAGGAAGCACCAGAAACATCCTTAAGGAGGTTGACAAGAATCAAACGGCCACCGAGAAGGTATGATGATTATGTTACTTCAGTTGCATTTACTGCTAATGGCGATGAACCTCTGTGCTATCAGGAAGCAATAGAAGGTTCGAAAAGTGATAAGTGGAAAGCAGCCATGAAGGAAGAAATGATGGCCTTAAGTAAGAATGGCACATGGGATCTGGTTGAGCTTCCGAAAGACAAGAAAACTGTAGGGTGTAAATGGGTTTTCAAGCTGAAACGGGGTGTGAACGATACAGAAGACAGGTACAAAGCACGGCTGGTTGCAAAAGGGTTTTCTCAGAAAGCCGGTATTGACTTTCATGAGATTTTTTCACCAGTGGTTAAAATTGTTTCAATTAGAATTGTGTTAGCATTAGTGGCTTTGCTTGATTTAGAGTTGCAGCAATTAAATGTTAAGACTGCATTTCTACATGGTGACTTAGATGAGGAAATTTATATGGAACAACTGGAAGGGTTTGCTCATCATCGCAATGAGAAATTTGTCTGCAGGCTCAAGAAGTCATTATATGGCCTGAAGCAGTCGCCTCGGCAGCGGTATAAGAAGTTTGATTCTTTCATGTTGAGTTAGAAATATGTTATAAGTGAATATGATCATTGTGTTTATTTTAAGCAATTTAAAAATGGCATATTCATTATCTTAGTA
Organism: Pinus taeda; assembly: GCA_000404065.3. Taxonomy (NCBI): domain Eukaryota; kingdom Viridiplantae; phylum Streptophyta; class Pinopsida; order Pinales; family Pinaceae; genus Pinus; species Pinus taeda. Next base: position 113,520 of record APFE030528940.1, read on the forward strand.
TTGTATATTGACGATATGCTTTTAGCAAGCAAAAGAATAGAAGAAATCAACAAGTTGAAGGCTCAGATGGCAAGGATGTTTGATATGAAAGATCTAGGAGCAGCAAGACAAATTTTGGGCATGGATATTTTTAGAGACAGGAGCAATGGTAAGCTATGGCTATCACAATAGAAGTATATTGAGAAAATACTTTTGAGATTTCGTATGAATAATGTGAAGCCTGTGTCAGTCCCTTTAGCTTCCCATTTTAAGCTTTCTTCGAGTTCATGTCCTAATACAGATGAAGAAAAGGATTATATGTCTCGAATTCCATATGCCAATGTAATAGGGTGTTTAATGTATAGACCAGGTATTTCACATGCAGTTGGGGTTGTCAGCAGGTATATGGCAAATCCGGGTAAAGAGCACTGGTCAGCAGTGAAATGGGTGTTTCGGTATTTGAGCAGCACAAGTAGTTATTGTATCACTTACAAGAAGAGTAGTGAATTTGTTTGCGGATATGTTGATTCTGATTTTGCAAGTGATTTGGATAAGAGAAGGTCAACTTCAGGGTACGTCTTTAATCTTGCAGGTGGAGCTATCAGCTGGATGTCAAAGCTACAGAACATTGTTGCTTTATCCACTACTGAAGCAGAATACATTGCTTCTTCTCATGCTTGCAAAGAAGCGATTTGTTGAAAGGTTTTTTGGTGAATTTGGTAGGTTGCAGGACAACATCAACGTTATTTTTGTGATTAGTCAAATGGTGATAATTTGCTAGATCCGGCCTATCATAGTTAATCGAAGGCATAACCGGATAAGTACCATTTTGTAAGACAAGTTATCACTGAAAGGGGAGTCTCTCTTGAAAAGGTGCATACAAAGGAGAATTGTGCAGACATGTTCACGAAACTAGTTTTGTTAGAGAAGCTACGCTGGTGTTTGGCTTCTCTTGGCTTGTAGAAAAGATAAAATAATAAAGAACAGGGCATCAGGCTAATTGTTGTGAAGGTGAAGATGTTGAGATTTTATGTTTTATATAAAATAGGGAAAAAACTCAGTAGATGACAACAATAGGAATTTGTTGCTAGATTAGCTCCAGGTTGTTGGGAGGGAGTTAATGCATTCTAAATTTGATGTGAGAGGATTTATGAGGTAGTTAGATTCTCCTTGCTATAAAACAGGTATCCATACGGATTTTTTTGAGGGTGAGAGTTTGTGAGGATTTGATTTATGTAATCTCCTGTTTGATTAATAAAGAATTGCTGATGCCTATGTTTGGTGGACGTAGCCCAAATTGGTTGGGTGAACCACGTTAAATTCTTGTGTTGCATGTGCATGATTTAATGGTTGTGTATATGTTTTATTGTTTGTTGTGCATCTGATCTCCAACAATGACATCGAATGGCATGGAAGGTGACGGGGCGTGGAAGTGATGACATGGATGACTTGATAACTTAAACCTTCGTCAATAGTAGTTTTGGAAATGCGTTTACCACTTCCAGGGCATCCTCTTAGTGGTTTGTGGAAAATGTTGTGGACCCCCGGATTGAACCTCAACCGTCGATCTTGAGATCAACTATTTCACAAATCCACCTTCAAGGGGTCCTCTTTACTTTATCCTCCAAGTATATTGTACCGTCTGAACTCTGTCACGGTCTTAGCATAGTTAAGACATACATGGATCTGCTCCAAAGCTACAAAATCGCTAGCCTTTTAATTTTTATAATGTACGAACCAACTTTTCTATAGTTGTGGTCACTGTTCAGCTCGAAAGAGTTAAAGGCTTTCAATCCACTTCTATTTGAACCAACAACCTAGCCAAAAAAGGTTAGGCTCATATACTTCTAAGAAAAAACTTTTTCTATTTTGTCTTTTACAAAAATCAAAACCTTTGCAAAACAAGTTCCATTTTTTTTTACTTTTCTCCTTTTATATTTTTTATTTCTCTTGAAATATAAGAAAATAAAATATTGGCTACAACACAACACATGAAGTGTAATGGAATAGATGGTGGTTTTCCACCACCTATTGTTGGAGCATCGAACCATATTTTCTTACCTTAACCAATCTGCCAAGCTGTGGAAGATCTAGTCTCATCTGACCATCACAACATGCCATATCCTCTGTATGCTCCTCCTTAATGTCATCTATATCTTTCATGTTCTGTAAAAACATATGAATATTGATATAAAAAATTCTCCATATATATACCAAAATCCACGAAAATAAAATATTAGCTACAACACAACACATGAAGTGTAATGGAATAGATGGTGATTTTCCACCACTTGTTGTTGGAGCATCAAACCATATTTTCTTACCTTAACCAATCTTCCAAGCCGTGGAAGATCTGGTCTCATCTAACCATCACAACATGCCATATCCTCTGTTTTCTCCTCCTTAATGTCATCTATATCTTTCATGTTCTATAAAAACATATGAACATTGATATAAAAATTCTCCATATATATACCGAAATCCACGAACTTCTACACATATAGTCCACATCATTAAACCATTTTTTGGTGGCCATAATTATTAGTTCCATATCTAAAACATAATCTTCTCACCAAATTAGATTAGATGGGATAACAAAAGCTTGAGTCATGATTATAGGAATTTACACAAATAGATATGAGTTATATTAATTATTAACTAACATAGACTCATTTTAAATATAAATATAATATGAATT
>APFE030528940.1:116370-141418 GCA_000404065.3 Pinus taeda
TGAGAAGGATCTAATTATATAATATGAATTGAGAAGGATCTAATTTCTTCACTTGAATTTTTTTTATGAGCCGATATCATTTAAATGTTTTATATAGTTATTTAATTTTTTTAATTCTTAGATTTTTTAAAATTTTATCTTGATTGACATAGAAAAATTTCAACTTTAATGACAATAGTTATATATCATACTAAACTGTAAAATGGCTATAAAATAAACTTTTTAATCTAATAAATGTTAAATTATCCATTAATAATAATCCATATTTATTTTGTACGATCCTTGGACATCATATGATCAAAAGATTGCTTCGCAGCCATTAGAACAAAGTTTAACACTAAGGCATTGTCCAATTTGACCCGTTGAACAAAATAATTGTGATTCAATATTATATTTTGTTAATTTTAAAGGATTTAAATATTTTGTAGATGGAGTTTTGTACAGAAGCAAGAAAGACTCCTAGCGTGGAGGGGAGATAATCTGATGGTCAAAAAGGATCTTATGGATATCCTAAACCTAAATATGAGTTTTATTTTATTGTCTATTGTTTTTGAATTAGTAACTCATCTTTGAATTTAAGTAACTAAAATATCATACCTTCCGTAGTCACTCTTAAAATATTTGATTGGTTGATATGCTTGATTATGTTTGTACAGCTGTCAAAATGCTTGCTACGAAGTGCATAATGCTTCGATTCCATAAACTATAATCCAACAAATGCGAACCAATGGGGTCTAATTTTAAGGGGATTTGTCCCAGATTATGTAATAACTTTGAGAGATGATAAATTCATATCATTCTAAAAAGAAGGATTGCAAATGTAAACAAGAGGTGTTGCCGAGCAACAAGTCCCTGCTGCGACACTGAGAGAGTGTAGAGATGGGCACTTAGAACATTGTTACTTGGAAAAGGCAGTAATGCATGTTTACCCATCCATCCTTCTACGTTCTCTGCCCATTGAATGTTGATGATTTTGTTGTTTACTTAGTAGATGGAGATCGAAGCATTGACCTTGAAACAGTTTACAGATTCTCCAGTTTTAGATCCTCTAGCAGAGAAGTTCAGGGAAGGATAGGATAGAGCTAATTCATATTGATGATTCTGTTGACTCAGTCGATCAAGCTATTAATGAGGCAATCGATCCAATAGTAGATTCTACCTACACTTGTACCCTATGTCTTACAAACTGATCGACTGGCGGCATAGGCATATGAAATTCTAGTTCCGGGGCCTCTAGATCCAAAGCTAGTATCGAAGGCATAGCCCATTATAGTTCGAAAGCCAGTTATTTATTCATTTGAAGCACGTGTTGACTTTGAACCCACTTATGTCAATTCTGGTGATTCTATTGAGTAAGTAACAGCGAGTGATGAGGTTGATCCATAACAAACAAGCCTGACAGCTCAGCTAACGGATTATGCAGAGACAAAAGTGGGGGAGACAACAGTAGTTGTTTCACCCATTTATGCTGTGTTTATCATCATTGGCCATGTTCTATTCCCAACTATTTATTTCCATTTAACCTAAAATATGAAAAATATTGTAACATTTCCCAATGAACAACTAGCTTTGGGTCTTGACCTGCATCTAGATCAACTAAACTAGAGCATCTCGACAGCCAAAGCCAAGCGTATTTTCAAAAAAGAAAAACTTTCTTCCAGAACTCAAGAATAAGGGCAGACTTGTGGGCCCACTACATTGAGATTGACTTAATATGTGGCCGTTCATTATTCGTTAGCATTGTTAGTTTGTTTAAGAAGTCGAAGTCCCACATTAGACTATTAAATAAATATATACATAAAAAACTAAGAATGAACTCTAAAAAAGTGAACAATAATGAAGAAACACATGGAAAAATACCTATTATATGTTCCCCATAAAATATATGTAATTGTTAACAAGAACAGATATAGAAAATGATGTTGACCTCTAAACAAGTGAACTCTAATGAAGAAACACATGGAAAAACACCTATTATATGTTCCTATAAAATATATTCAACTTTTAATGAGAACATATATAGAAAATGATTTTTACGTCCAATTTGGTGTTTGTACTCTTTTTTTTTTCCAGGAATGGTGGCAACCATCCGATTTCCGGTAACATAGCCACATACTACAAAATTTAGCTGTTACATTATTAAGAGTATATAGGGATGAATTAAATCTGGATCATGCATAAGACTATTATTATGGATGAAATGACTCTACATATCACCCGCGTGACACACTCTATGTCATCTATATGGAAATACAATTGCATATACTAAATTGCTCGTTATTAAAATGATTAGCAAAAAAATCAAGTTTATGTGAATTCCCATAGCTATTTTGGGCATTAAAGTTTCACGAACAAAGTTTAAGCAAAAAAATCAAGTTTAGGTGAATACCGACAGCTGCTTTGGGCTAGGAATTAAAGTTTCAGGACCAAAGTTGAAGCAAAAAAATCAAGTTTATGTGAATGCCAACAGCTGTTCCAGGAATTAAAGTTTCAGGATGAAAGTTTAAGCGCCTAATGTCAGCAACTGTTCTGGCAAGTAAACGTGGTGAGAGACTAAATGAAACTTGTCTTCATGCCTTGGACGAAGACAACCACCTGATGAGAGCAGTAAGAGATTTGTCTTTTTTTCTATGTGGTGACAACCTCACTCGAACTGCTTCCTCTACTTCCGTTGCCACCCAGCCCGCTTGCTCCTTGTCCCAGGCAGCAAAACATGGCATAGTTATTTCTACACCTAGAAAATACTTCAGCCTTTTCTACTGGTGCACTAATTCTTCTTTCTTGAGCAAGCACAAATCCTATAATTCTAGTACTAGTACTAGTAACAGTGTGGAAGTTTTAGCCATGGAGAATACTACAAAAGTTGTCAATGCCGATGAGGCTAGTATTCATAGGGAAGCACTTCAAGCTATTCCTTATTCTACAGGAACCAACTTGAAGCACATAGTGTTTTGGATTGCCACCTCTACTAGGTTATGGGACAAGAGAAAAGAATACATAAAGTTGTGGTGGAGGCCGAAAGAGATGAGGGGGTTTATCTGGTTAGAGAAGCCTGTGAAAACTGGCCAGGGGTGACAAGTATTCCCTACTCCCCTGGAGAATATTAACTAATACCTCCCATTTGAAGTACACCAACAAGCAGGGACATAGATCTGCCATTAGAATTCCCCCCATTATTTCTGAGACTTTCAGAATGAGTCTTCTTGGTGTACATTGGTTTGTCATGGTGGATGATGATACTGCCTTTATTGCTGATAATCTGGTGAGGGTTCTATCTAAGTATGGGGAGGTGGATTTTCCATTAGCTATCCTCTAGCAAAGGAATTGGAGACTATGCAAGATAAGTGTATTTAGAGGTATGCTGGTTTGTATGGAAGCGATGATAAAATACAGGCCTGCATGTCTGAGTTGGGCATGCCAATTACAAAGGAGCTAGACTTTCAAAATATCTGTTATATTCAAACTCCCAAGAATTTGATAAAGGGGATGGGAACTTGGGTGCTTTCCAGAAATTCAATCAGCACTGAGATCTGCACGGATGAACCTTGGCTATTCAGTTGGCTGTTATAATTACAGGCATTGTTAAAGAACAGTTGATAATACAAGCTAATATATATGGCTCCTGAAATTGAAGAGCCTTCCCTGCCTGTGCGAAAGTCCCAGGTTCTCATTCATTATTTCGATTCTGTGAAAAACCAGTTTAGGAATTTAGTCGTGCCTAAGTTGAATGGGGTAAGGGCCTTTTTCAAACGAAACCCTCCATGGGTATTGATGGTTATCTATGTATTTTGCATGGTCATACAAGTTACGAGAATAGATGACAAGCTCTGCCATTAATTTGATCATGACGGTCTTGGGGTTGTAGTGAGAATATTGCTTCTCTGCATTTCTGCATTAAGCTGCAGCTCAGAGATCCAAGAACGGGTAAGCTTCAACCATCACTATTACAAAGAGAATTCAATGGGGCTAGTACCTATATTGAAACCTGAATCTCACCACTTGAAAAATAGCATAACACTGAATTTAAATTACAATTTTCTATTTTCTTGGATATAAATTACAGTTTTCTATTTTTTTGGATAAGAAAAGCCACTTTTATTTTATGAACCTGGAATTTGATTTAAAACCGCTTTTATTTTATGAACCTAGAATTTTATTTAAAACAACTTTTATTTTTATGAACCTAGAAAACCAGTAATTAATAGAGGTTTATTTTATGAACTTGGAAAACCAGTAATTAATATGAACCTAGAAAACAAGTATTTAATAGAGGTTTATTTTATGACCTTGGAAAACCAGTAATCAATAGTGGCTATGCATAGGTGCATTCAACAAAAAAGAAAAAGAAAACTATTTTCTTGGATAAGAAAGAATATTGAATTTCAATTATAGATTTTTATTTTCTTATTTAAAACTACTTTTATTTTATGAACCTAGAAAACAAGTAATTAATAGAGGTTTATTTTATGAACTTGGAAAACCAGTAATTAATGGTGGTTGGGCATAGGTGCATATCAACAAAAAAATAAAAAATAAAAATATTTTCTTGCATACAACATATAATATATACATATAAAATATATATAATATATATATATTATATATAATAATATATATATATATATATATATATATATATTTATATATATATATATTATAATATATATTATATATATATATATATATATAATCTTCTTGGATAAGAAAAATGGCTTTCATTTTATGAACCTGGATTCTTCATTTGTCCCACTAGTGATTTCTCTCAAATAGTCTCTTATTCGTTCAAATTTTGACTGTAATTTCATAGGAATCTTGCTAATATATTATGCATAAAGCAAATAATTGTGAAACTATGAAACAAGCGAAAGAAAAATTGTGAACCGGATAATTCTGAAACAGTCAAAGTAGTCAGTCAAAAATTCTATGAAGCAGTCGGGGAAGAATTCTAAAACAGACTTGAGAAGCAGTCCAAGTAGTCAGAAGAATTCTGAAACAGATTTGAGAAGCAGTCCAAGAAGTCAGAAGCAGTCAGACAAGAATTCTGAAACAGTCGAAACAGTGGAGGAAGAATTGTGAACCAACCGAGGAAGAATTCTCAAACATCCGAAGAAATCAAGGAAGAATTATTAGGTAGTCCATAAATATAATTGTAATTGTGAAGGAAGGTTTGATAATAAAAAGCCTGCTAAACACCTACCTTTTCATGCGTTGGCTTCACTTGCCACTTACATCCTCCTATCACTTGCCACTTGTTCACTCACATGCCACTTGTTTACTCATGCGAATTGTATGTGAGTATTTTTATAGTTTACTCAGAATGAGATATATATCTCTAATTCACAAGATCATATATATTTAACATAACATTAAATGCATGAAAACTAACATTAACTAATGTTAGCATTAATTTACCACACTTTACCTTAGCATCAAAATGCAAGAAAATTTATAAATATAGTATATGGTTTCTTACCTCTGCCTCGAGAAGAGGCTAAATAAGACGATAGACGAATATATTCTTGAAAAGTTTGATTATACCAGATTAACTTGCCTAATAAACAACTCAATTAATACCAACCACCTCGTTTCCGATTACTATAGTCCCTGGCCATTGCCAGATGGCAGGGATTAATAAGGATTAATAGCAGAATGATTGGGAGGTTAGTATGTTGTAGCTAGGGATTTTTGAAAACAAGGGAAATGATTGTCATTTTTCTTTAGTTTTTTTTTTAATTTTTTTTACAATTTTAGTTGTCATTTTATTTCTATTGTAATCATTTTTCACTTATTCAGATCGTTTGAGTAGATTTCTCTATACTTGTGTTGTTAGAATATTTAATGAAATTGATATGAGTGCATGTTTATACCTTAAATGTTAATTTGATTGTGTTGAATGAATGTGGATTTTATCTAGTGCTTAAAGAAATATTCATGGAGATAGAAAGAATGTCTTATCTTGTTTCCCTAAAATATCGATGTGATTATATATGGTTATAGTTTGAATGTATTAAAATTATTAATGCTTACATCTTTATTTAAGCATTATATGTCTTTTTAGTTTATTCCCATGGGATTATATTATATTAGATTAATTTTAATTTCGTATATCAATTCAGATTTCTTTAGCTTTATTGAATTCAGTCATTAAAATCATCTCTTAACATTCATTGCATTTAGACCAATTTGTCAATAATTTATATCTACATTGCATTTAGGTCTTAGAACCCATTTGCACTTAACAATTTCTTTACTATACGAGAAAGAAACACCTCACTAACGGAGCCTCAAAACCCATCAGGAGCGACTATTTAAACGATTTAGGTTGTGTGAATAAATTTGGTCTAGGCTACATCCCCATGTTGAAGTATGGTACAAAAGGCCATGTCAACAAATGGCACTAGAAGGAGGGTATAGGTAAAATAAATTATCAAAATTGTTATCCCTCAACCTCTAATTTCTCCATATTTAATCCTTCTTTGTTTCATCTCAACACACTCTATAAGGCAGATTAGAGGATAAGCTAACTTACTTGAAGTCATGTTCTTTATTTCCACATCTAATATATGGCTCCTACCTAGATCATCATATGTGAGGATGCTTTTAGTTTCACATTACTTGAAATTCCTCATGATACAACTCATCTCTTGTAGAAACCCTAGTTTGAGTGAAGCTAGTATATTTGCAATGAAACATATTGACAAGTTTTGGAATAATTGTATCAAGTATAAAATTACTGATTTAAATGTTGTATGCATGTTATTCGCTTTCACATTCAGGGTTAAATCAAATACTGGTTTGAAGATTTTCCACCCTGTTATGTTTTCACTTGGTTTCAATTCGTGGAAAAAAAATTTAGACGCCTTTGAAACTTATGATCATAATAAAATAAGTGAAGTATTAAGGACCTTGCTAATAAAGGATCATTCATTTTTATAGATACTTTCAGCAAAATTCAACCATGTTCTTTTTAAATTGTCTTAAGGATTTTTTCATTTTATTATATCTTATTTCAAATCCTTGTGCCCCTTTCATTCATCCAGATTCAATTCCATTTGGTAGATTAGATAAATATCATGACACCAAATTGCAAGACGAATTTTTTTTAGAAAGTCAGATGGATCTTTTTGCTGATACATTTTGTAGTTTCCATCAAATAGGTACAATGGGTGGAATCATTTGGCATTAACTTTATTGGAAAGAAAACTAGTTTTTGATGGGACCCAACCCATGCTGTCGTTGCTTTAACACTTTAATACGCCACTTGGATGCTTGCGTGTCCGTCTGCAATGTTGTTGTTCCCGCGTCTACTTTGGGTAGCTAAGAATTTAATGGTCCGCAGTTAATGCTCCGTCCTTCACCTCGGTGTTTGATAATATCCTAACCCTAACTTCACTTCTCGATTATTCGGTCATTTGCTGTTTCGCTTGGAGGGTTTTGGAGCTCTGCGCAAAGTGTTTATCGATGGTATTGTTTTGACCTTCTCTGGTTCTGTAATGTGGCTCGATGGTGATGGATTGTATGTGCTCTTGTTCTGATTGTGGGTGGAGGACTCTTTGGTATATTTGTCTGGTTGTTTTCATCAACACTGTGACTGTACTCGTCTCTAACTGCTCGTTGTAACTCTGGGTAAGTTCTGTTTGTTTACTATTCTGTTGGGAAGAAAACGCATCCAAGTTCTGGCACGGTCTTGTTTTACTGTATTTAATCTGTTATTTCGCTCCTGGGTTCTTGGCTGATGTCTGCTCCTTCTCTGTGTATGAAATCATACTTCTGTTCTGGTTCTTGTATGTATTCTTGGCAACAAATTTGTGGTTCCAAATACTGGTGCTGCTTCGCCGTCCGAGCAGGGTTGATGGCAACGCATGGAAGACTGCTATTACAGGTATGCTCTCATTCTCTGATTCAATTTTTGGTTTCTTTTCATTCCGGGTCTAACCCGTATGCTCCTTTGGTCTTTTAGTTGGCTATGGCGGCTTTGGTCTCGGCTTGGCAGTCTCTCTTCTCACGGCCTCCAGGTAAGGCTCGCATTCCACTATGCTTGTCTGTTTATTTAATTAGTTGATACCTCAGGTCGAGGGTTTCATACCCTGTACACGACAAACTCTAACGTGTTGTTAATGGGTTGGTTGCAGGTCTCTTGCTGTGGCCTGGAGAGCACACGTTTTGGTCTTCGGCAATGGTTGATAGATCGAAAGTCCTGGGTAGGCCTGGAACCTTTACGCATATGCTGTATCTGCTAGTTTGTAGGTCGAGTCTGGTAGTGTGCTTGCCTGTGATTTCTCGTGTGAGATATTGCTCATCTATGACGCGGCTCTCTCAGTTCTGGCTTCAGTTTAATAGCCAAACCCTTACGAGGGTTTCGTCTTCTGTTTGTTGGTTATTAAACCCTAACGAGGGTTTCGTCTCCTCATACTCTGTCTAGGATGTTTGATTGACTCTGCTCTGGTTTCGATGGCGATTATTTATGTGTGGAATTCTGTGCTGGTTTCGAAAACGATAATCTATGTAACCCTTAAGGGCCTTTTACTGTTCGTTCCTTTTTGACTGTGTAATATTATTGGTGTTGTACTGTAACTGTGTTTTGAATGAAATATGAGAAGAGGTTTACGATATGTACCTGTATCTTTGATTTCTTGTGATGCTCTGCCGCTAATTTTTGATTCTCGCACTGGTTATTAGCTTGTATGTTGATATCGAATTGTGACCGCGATTCTTGAGTTGTATTCCTGTTTGTTGGTCGACAGTAGTTTCGAATTTCACTTTGTTACAATTAATTTACAGTAACATGAAATAATAATACTCGTATGTGGGAGATTATTTCAACAACTTAGAAAGAAAAACAATGATTGATGGACAGTTTCTGTAGGTACTTAGAATGCTCTGTTTGTTTGATTCTTCAACTTTTCAATTCTTTTCTACTCGAAACAAAAGGAACCTTCCTTTACATCGTTGTCTTGCTTTTATAGCCTCTTTGTACAGTTAAGGGTTGTAGTTTGCCTCTGTCTGTTACAAAAGCAGTTACGTGTTTCTGTTCCTACTTTTAAATGTAACTATTCAGATAATTAAAAGGTTTATAAAAGCAACCAATTGTTATTTTCCTAACTCACATAAACTACCCTTCACTTGGCAATAAAACTAATCAATAAACTTAACTGTAAAGAACTGGAAAGTAAATCTCCTAACTGCTTCTGACTTGTAAAAATAAAAATAAAAAGAAAAATTATTTCCAGCAGAATCTGACAATTTGGTGTCCTGCTCGTGAACCTGTTCGGGGTCTTTCTGTTTCATCATTGGGAGCTGGATGGTCCTGCATCAGGCTCCTAGGGTGAGAAAAGATCATGACTCCTGTTCATGAGTTCTTCCACTGTTGTCCCTGTTCGTTCGATCTGCCTGGCATCAAGCCATGAGCTGTCCTCTATTGGACGGTTCTTCCACTTGACCAGGTACTGAAAATAATTTTTCCGCCGAGTACGTCTAACTACCTGAGTTTCGAGGATGCCTTCGATCTCAGGGGGTTGGACATAAGGCATCTGTTTCTTCCAACTGTCTCTGTCTTCCTGGGTGTTCCGTGTGGATTGTCCTGATTCATCCGTCTTTTCCTCCAATAGTTCGCTTGAATATGGAAACAAATCTGCCACATTGAAAATAGGTGATATGCCTACTCCAGGTTGTAGCTGGATTTCGTAGGCATTCGCTGAAAACTTCCGCAAGATTTTGCAAGGTCCTATTTTCTTGTATTTTAATTTATTGTACGTACCTTTAGGAAACCGCTCCTTGCGTAAGTGTACCAGAACTTCATCCCCTACCTCAAAATGGACTTCTCGCCTTCTTAGATCTGCATGTTCCTTATACTTCAAGCTGCTGTCCTGTAACTTTTCCTTGACCTGTTCATGCAAATCTTGCATAGCATTCACAAAATCTTCACCATCCGCACTCTGCCGCTCCTGTAAACCAAGATCCCAAAGCTCATGCACTCCTCGTGGGTGCATACCATAAAGAATCTGAAAAGGACTGAGACCTGTGCTACGATTCGGCGAATCGTTGTAAGCAAACTCTGCTTGTGCCAGCACTCGGTCCCACATTCTAGAATTTTCTCCGACTAAGCTGCGTAACAGATTTCCTAGACTTCTGTTCACAACTTCTGTTTGCCCATCGGTCTGCGGATGGTAAGCAGAACTGTAGCTTAATTGGGTATTCATTTTCTTCCATACGGTTCACCAAAAATGTCCAGTGAACTTTACATCTCTGTCTGATAGGATGGTTGTGGGTAACCCATGTAATCGGACAATCTCGTTAAAAAACAAGTGAGCCACATAAGTAGCATCACTGGTTTTCCGACAAGGTAAAAAATGTGCCATTTTCGAGAAACGGTCTACCACTACCATTACCGAATCATACCCTTTCTGTGTCTTAGGCAATCCCAATACAAAATCTAAACTCACAGAATCCCAAGGCCTGCCTGGAATAGGTAATGGCGTGTACAGTCCTGTGTTCTGGCTGTGTCCTTTTGCTAGTTGACAAACGTTGCACGTCCCGTCTCATTTTCGGCCAAAAGTAAAAGTGACTAAGCTGTTCCAAAGTCTTGTCAATCCCAAAATGTCCAGCCAATCCCCCACTGTGTTTTTCTCGAATGATATTCTCCCTCATTGAACAGCTGGGGATACACAATTGTCCTCCCTTGAAAAGTAATTTCTCCTGTATATTATAGTCTACCCAAGGACTGTTTCCTCTTATTAAAGGATTTTGGCACGCTTCGTAAGCCTCCCTAAAATCTGGGTCTGTCTTATATAGATCCCGTAAATGTTCGAATCCCAAAACCTACACAGTGCTTTCCTGCAATAATAAAGCTTTTCTACTCAACGCGTCGGCTACCTTGTTCGCTTGCCCACTGATATGTTTCAGCACAAAATTAAAGCTTTGTAGGTACTCCACCCATTTAGCGTGTTTATGATTAAGTTTATGCTGCTGCATTACATACTGTAATGCAGAATTATCTGAGAACAGCACAAACTCGTTTCCCAGCAAGTAATGCCTCCAATGTCTTAGTGCCTGTACTACTGCGTAAAATTCCTTATCGTAAGAGGAGTACTTTTGCCTACTTTCATTCAGTTTTTCACTGAAAAACGCCTCGGGTCTGTCCTCTTGGCTAAGCACAGCCCCAATTGCTGTCCCACTTGCATCACAACGTACCTGAAATAGTTTTTGAAAGTATGGTAGCCTAAGAATTGGTCTTTCCGTTATTTTCCTCTTCAGTAGCTGAAAGCTCTTTTCCGCCGCTTCTGTCCATCGAAAAGGTTGGCTAGCCTTTTTGATGGTCTCCAACATAGGAGCACAGATTCTGCTAAAATCTCTAATAAACTTTCTGTAAAAACTTGCTAATCCATGAAAACTCCTTACCTCGAACAAATTCTTGGGTGACTGCCAATTCACGATTGCTATCACTTTCTCTTGATCCATTTTCAATTCGTTCTCTACTATCACGAACCCCAGATAAATTAGTTCTCTCTGCAAAAACGTACACTTCTTCAGATTAATCAATAATTTATTATGCTGTAGTTTCTCAAGCACTCTACGCACATGCCGGAGGTGTTCTTCTCGTGTCTTACTGAAAATCAGTATGTCATCCAAATAAACAATTACAAATTTCCCTATGTATTCCTTTAGCATCTCATTCATGAGTCGCATGAAAGTGCTGGGAGCATTGCTTAAACCGAACGGCATGACCAGCCATTCATATAAGCCTTCATTCGTTTTAAAAGTTGTCTTCCATTCGTCTCCATCACGTATCCGTATCTGGTGATATCCACTTTTTAAATCTATCTTGGAAAAGTAAGTTGCCCCACTCAAACAGTCCATCATATCATCCATGCGCGGTAACGGAAATCTGTACCGTATGGTGATTTTGTTGATGGCTCTGGAATCAGTGCACATCTGCCATTCTCCTCCCTTTTTGGGGGCGAGAACTATCGGTACAGCACACGGGCTCAAACTTTATCTGATTAACCCCTTATCCAATAGCTCCTGCACCTGTTTTCTAATTTCTTCGTTATCTTTGGGGCTCATTCTATAAGCTGCCTTATTCGGTAAGCTGGCTCCTGGTATGAAATCAATATGGTGGCTAATGCTCCTCTTGGGCGGTAGCTTATCCGGCAAGTCGTCTACCACTATATCTGCAAACTCCTCTAACATCTGCTGTATTTCTACAGGAAAATCTGTGATTTCTGTGTGTAACACAACTGTCCTAGTCCTCCTTACTACAGCAAAATTCATCTCACTACTTTCAACCTGTTTCAAAAATTGTTTTCCGTTCACAAGTAACGCCTTTGGTTCATTTCCTTCAACTGCCTCTTTCTCCTCTTTGATGGGCACAAGGGTATGTTTAACCCCGTCTTTTTCGAACTTATAACAATTCAACACCCCATCATGTATCACTTTCCTGTCATATTGCCAAGGTCTTCCCAACAAAATGTGGCACACGTCCATTGGCATAATGTCACAAACAATTCTATCCTTATAACGCCCAATCTGGAATTCCACTTCACTTTGTTCATCCACCAGCAACTGGTGTCCTTTCTGTAACCACGACACTCGATATGGAGTGGGGTGTTTCAGATGTTTCAACCCCAACTTTTCAACCATCTCGACTGACACTAGATTGTCAGTACTCCCGCTATCAATTATCATTTTGCAGCACTTACCTTGTTCTTTACAAACTGTTCTGAACAGAGCCTTCCGTTGTGTCTGTTCAATACTCTCAGCAACTAGTTTCACCAACACCTTATGCAATACTAGAGCTTCTCCTGTTTCTGGGGCATTTTCTGCCTCTTGAGGAGGTGTTGCTGCTTCCTCTGGCTGTGCCATATAGGCGCCTCGCTGTCCAGTAGAATCTGTCTCTGGGCACTCAAAAGAGCGGTGCCCCCACTTGTGGCATCTATAACACTGGTATCCAGTTCCCCTTCCGCGACCAGTTCCTCTACCACGCTGAAATGATCTGCCACCTCTCATTCCATCTCCTTTCTCTGCCGTTCCCGAAGTCTTCGAACTGCTAGCTTCCTCGTTGTTGCTGGCAGTCCGGCCCCTACCATAGGATTGGCCCCTTCCTCTATTAGACCCACGTCCTCTCCGGGCATTCTGTCTTCGGTTAAGCTTTTCTTCCGCTTTAACTGCACTCTGATATGCCTCCTCTGTATTATTGGGAGACAAAATACTTATCTCGTCTAAAATTTCCATCCTCAGCCCATTCACATATCTGGCTGTCCTCTCTACTGTGTCCTCTGTATATCCTGCTCGTAAATTTACTCGGTAAAATTCCTCTGTATATTCCTTCACCGTCAAACCCCTTTGTCTCAATTTCTGAACTTGTCTATGCAACGCAATCTGGTAATCTCTCGGCAGAAATCTGCCCTTCAATTTAGCTACCATCCTTGCCCAGGTCTTTATCGGAGGCTTGTTCAGCCTTTTCCTCTCATTCTGGACACTATCCCACCACAGTGTGGCGTGTCCCTTCAACTTCGTTGCTGCAAACTTGACCCTACGGTCTTCACTAATTTCTTCGCATTCAAAGTACTTGTCCATCTCGCTAATCCAATCTAACACTACTTCAATCGATAAACTACCATCATAAGTTGGTAACTCTGGTTTTGGTTTACTATTTGACAATAACACAGACTTCAACAGTCTTACTTCTGGCGTGTCACCGTCATCTCCTCCTGCTGGTGCTCCGACTTCTTCATCACTCACATCACCTAATTCCGGATCTCTCCTTCTGCCTGCCTCTACTGCTTCTAATCGAGCAGTAAGAATTCTAAGTTCTTCCCTCAACGCCTCATCTGCCATTCTTCGGGCACCTCTGCCTCATCCTCGTCTGCCTATATCCATTTCTCTCAGATCTCTTCAGCTCAACTTGCTCTGATACCACTCTGATGGGACCCAGCCCACGCTGTCGTTGCTTTAACCCTTTAATACGCCACTTGGATGCTTGCGTGTCCGTCTGCAATGTTGTTGTTCCCGCGCCTGCTTTGGGTAGCTGAGAATTTAATGGTCCGCAGTTAATGCTCCGTCCTTTGCCTCGGTGTTTGATGATATCCTAACCCTAACTTCACTTCTTGATTATTCGGTCATTTGCTATTTCGCTTGGAGGGTTTTGGAGCTCTGCGCAAAGTGTTTATCGATGGTATTGTTTTGACCTTCTCTGGTTCTGTAATGTGGCTCGATGGTGATGGATTGTATTTTCTCTTGTTCTGATTGTGGGCGGAGGACTCTTTGGTATATTTGTCTGGTTGTTTTCGTCAACACCGTGACTGTACTCGTCTTTGACTGCTCGCTGTAACTCTGGGTAAGTTCTGTTTGTTTACTGTTCTGTTGGGAAGAAAACGCATCCAAGTTCTGGCACGGTCTTATTTTATTGTATTTAATCTGTTATTTCGCTCCTGGGTTCTTGGCTGATGTCTTCTCCTTCTCTGTGTATGAAATATTGCTTCTGTTTTGGTTCTTGTATGTATTTTTGGCAACAAATTTGTGGTTCCAAATACTGGTGCTGCTTCGTCGTCCGAGCAGGGTTGATGGCAACGCGTGGAAGACTGCTATTACAAGTATGCTCTCATTCTCTGATTCAATTTTTGGTTTCTTTTCATTCCGGGTCTAACCCGTATGCTCCTTTGGTCTTTTAGTTGGCTATGGCGGCTCTGGTCTCGGCTTGGCGGTCTCTTTTCTCACGGCCTCCAGGTAAGGCTCGCATTCCACTATGCTTGTCTGTTTATTTAATTAGTTGATACCTCAGGTCGAGGGTTTCATACCCTGTACACGACAAACTCTAACGTGTTGTTAATGGGTTGGTTGCAGGTCTCTTGCTGTGGCCTGGAGGGCGCACGTTTTGGTCTTCGGCAATGGTTGATAGCTCGAAAGTCCTGGGTAGGCCTGGAACCTTTGTGCATATGCTGTATCTGCTAGTTTGTAGGTCGAGTCTGGTAGTGTGCTTGCCTGTGATTTCTCGTGTGAGATATTGCTCATCTATGACGCGGCTCTCTCAGTTCTGGCTTCAGTTTAATAGCCAAACCCTTACGAGGGTTTCGTCTTCTGCTTGTTGGTTATTAAACCCTAACGAGGGTTTCGTCTCCTCATGCTCTGTCTAGGATGTTTGATTGACTCTGCTCTGGTTTCGATGGCGATTATTTATGTGTGGAATTCTGTGCTGGTTTCGAAAACGACAATCTATGTAACCCTTAAGGGCCTTTTACTGTTCGTCCCTTTTTGACTGTGTAATATTATTGGTGTTGTACTGTAACTATGTTTTGAATGAAATATGAGAAGAGGTTTACGATATGTACCTGTATCTTTGATTTCTTGTAATGCTCCGCCGCTGATATTTGATTCTCGCACTGGTTATTAGCTTGTATGTTGATATCGAATTGTGACCGCGATTCTTGAGTTGTATTCCTGTTTGTTGGTCGACAGTAGTTTCGAATTTCACTTTGTTACAATTAATTTACAGTAACATGAAATAATAATACTCGTATGTGGGAGATTAGTTCAACAACTTAGAAAGAAAAACAATGATTGATGGACAGTTTCTGTAGGTACTTAGAATGCTCTATTTGTTTGATTCTTCAACTTTTCAATTCTTATTCTACTTGAAACAAAAAAGGAACCTTCCTTTACATCGTTGTCTTGCTTTTATAGTCTCTTTGTATAGTTAAGGCTTGCAGTTTGTCTCTGTCTGTTACAAAAGCAGTTACGTGTTTCTGTTCCTAGTTTTAAATGTAACTGTTCAAATAATTAAAAGGTTTATAAAAGCAACCAATTGTTATTTTCCTAACTCACATAAACTACCCTTCACTTGGCAATAAAACTAATCAATAAACTTAACTGTAAAGAACTGGAAAGTAAATCTCCTAACTGCTTCTGACTTGTAAAAATAAAAATAAAAAGAAAAATTATTCCCAGCAGAATCTGACAATTTGGTGTCCTGCTCGTGAACTTGTTCGGGGTCTTTCTGTTTCATCATTGGGAGCTGGATGCTCCTGCATCACAAAGGACCTATCTCTTGCTTCTCTTGATTCAAGTTCCAAATAACTCTTTGTTGTAACCATGACCTCTTTGTTCTCCTTGTTGCAAAACCATCATTCCACTCCAAAAAAATCAACCTACAACCAATCTTGGTTTCTCAAGTGAGAATAATGTAACTCACTTCCATCTCAAAAAGTGTCCATGATCCTCCTTTTACTTGAAGAGCTATCAACACATACTAGATGGAAACTAATTGTACTATTGATAGCTTAGATCAACCAAGATTCTGTTGTACTCTCGGGCCTAACATCAATTTGACCATGAAGATTGAGTCATTAACCATCCTATGGACCTATATTGATCTACTGAGATACATGGGTAGCATACATTGTACTCACTAGTTATCGAGATAAATAGTCTAGATACAAGATGTATCCATCTCATTCTTACCTTTTCTATGCACTTGCCAAACATAACTTATAGTGCACCACTCAACAAATAGTTCAAATAGAAAATATTATAGCTAAAAATCCCTTTCAGCTATAACACTTCTTACCATGATACAAATTTACTAATAATATTTATATCATACAAGAATCACAATACTTGAAAACATCAGCGAACAATACATGACACATATGATAAGAATACCTTCTTTCTTCTTTGTTTCCTTGGCATTCTTTTGAAACATCCTTGTTGATCCACGATCCACTTATGCCTCACATTCTCTTCAGTGGACTTTCACTCCATTGTTATAATTTGTGATGGAGCATCTTTGGTCTTCTTCCTCGTTTCCCTAGTCTTGGATTTCCATATTCACGAATAACCAATTCTAACAAAATCATTACACTTCAAGAAGTTAGATTCAATATAACTACTTTTTATATAAGCTTTGATTCCAAGATATCTCCTACAACTCCATTAACAAGTCAACACACAGGCCAATTACTTCATGAAACCAATTATAAAATTATCAACTCGTTTTTAGCAAAGCCATTAAAGAGCGTACCATGGAAAGATCTTGTTGGATGAATAATAACACTTTCACATATACACTTAATTATGGTAACCACACGTGGAAATAATATGAAAGAAACTATCGTATCATATGTTACGAAAATGACATTAAAGTTTATAGGTTTGTTGTATGTTGTGCCTTAATATCCAATGTGGAATTATTCATAAATTCCACCTACAACCGTCCACCATTCTTTAATTTTCATCATCATTTGGCCTCTTGATTCCAGGCCACATTGCCTCAACACATTCAAACTCTAAACTACTAAGTTAAAATTCATGTGGGTACACTGGTATATGATCCAATTTAGTTATCAACCTATGTAAATTCATGTGGGTACACTGGTATATGATCCAATTTAGTTATCAACCTATGAAATAATATACCCAAATCCATGTTATTGTACACTTGTCAATTATTTTGTAGCTAGTAGTTTATATGCTTGAAAACTACAACCCATTTCCATGTCTGGCAATATGTACATACTAATCACTCAAGATTCCAAAGATTTGAGTATTTTCTCGTTATTTGGAGCTTTGAAACTTCCACCTTATTTAATGTTTGCGAATTTAGCTTCAAGGTTATCACAAATTAGTGCAACCTTTGGATCTAATTCCAATGCATAGGTTTACTTTGGAAACTATCTTCTAGAAATTTGACATGCTTGTTTTTTCTATATATCTTCACCTAATCCTTCATCACAAATGGGTTGCTAACATTTATGAATATAATTTCATCAAACTCATTCCTTTCAACTCTTTTACCTTTAAAACAAACCCCAAAACATGTTTCATACTGCAAGTGGGGTGAAGTGCCCACAGATGCCAAAGAGAATAATATTTTTTCTGACTGCCAAAGAGTGGACGAGAATTTTCTATAGATAATTCTTTTCATAAAGTAGGTGAAAACATTGTTTGGAATCCGATCATTGATTGTAATTAGTGCCATTTTCTTATCAAAATATAGCACAATCCATTGGGGTTTGAACTTAAGACCAGTTGCAAATATTTGATTTCAATACCAGATGGCTTTATGGAACACTGCTCTTGGTGCATCATCACCCACAAATCCAACCTTAACCATTCGAGTTCTATTGTCACAAACAAGTCACTAGATGTCAACAATATTGGCCATATTCTTCTAAATAACTTGAGTAAAGATGATCGTAGAGAGAGTTAGGTATCGATCCATCCTTCTTCTCATCTTATCAATTCTCAGATAACTACTCGAGTCAAGCCAACCTCATTTACCTCAAACAACTAGTTTATAGCTAGGTTGAGCCCTCTCTGAAATGGAGATGGAAACATACCTTACCACATCTCACGCCCAACTTACTTGATGATGGTTTCCCTCCTCCTTAGGAAATAACTTCTTTAGTTTGATGGATGAACATGCACACTCTTTACTAGTGCACACAAGTAAATAACTACTCTAGGCCCAAACCCATTGCTTTGATACCAAATTAGAAATTTAGAAAATACACTTAATTATCTTCATATCAAATATTGTTACAATATAAATGCATAAATGAGTTCTCAAGATAGAGAAATAATCTTGATTTCACAATCAACTAGTTGAACAAATCTCTCAACCACACATCAATATGGGAAACTAATTAGATGAGAATATCTCTCAACCTAAGTAGTTCCAACAACCTCTTACAAACTGAAATAGACCCCTTCTACAACTAGTGATCACAACTAAAACAAGTAGGAAATACTATACTTTAACGAAATGCATCTTTCCTTATAACTTAGTTATAATTGGTTTCGCTCTACATAAAAACAACACCAATTCATACTTATATTTGAAACAAATTTCTTTCATTCATGCATTTTATGCTAAGGTCAATAATTTCATTACTTGGGTGTCTTAAGTTCTAGGAGTAATTATGCAGATTGCTTATCCATTTTTCATGCTACAATGCATTTATGCACATTACAATCTCTTTGTAGTTACTAAGTCAATGTTTCATTTATAAAATTTTACTTCTTAATTCATTTGAAGATTAATTGTATACAAAACATGATATATCTTATATTTAATATTGTGATCTTCATAAGTTACTTGTTTTTACAATCTCCCCCTAGTATTATTGCTTAGGTTTGATTTAACTATCACTTTATTTGTATTTAATGCATGTACTATGGGTGGATGAAAGGTTGTGAAATGTTGAGAAAAGTTGGGAAAACAAGGGTAAAGAAGGGTGATCTAAATAAAAAGAAGAGTTTTCGAGTAGCATTTCCATGTTTTTAGGGATTAGGGATAATAATGCAATTTTTTAAAATTAATTTGTTTTAACATATACTTTTAGATCATTGAAGTACTATTATTAAAAAGACTTTTAGATAATTCATTTGACTTGAGTATTATAGATCCTTTAGATGCTACATTGATTTCTTAAAATATAGATAATGTAGAGCCTCATCTTTTGCCATTGGTTATGTTTTAGATATTAGTAACCATTAAAAACATTATTGTTTATCTATGTATCCAAACTAGCCATCCCTTGTTACGAATCTTGTGCTTTAAAAATGATAAAAGACCAATACTTATAGTCCTTTTCGAGGGGGAACCTTCTTTTACAATGAATATGATGTACAAGACAAGATTTGATGATATTAGGACTAGGTCTCCTTAGTATATATATATGAGGCAAAGGGTGCAATTATAATAAAGTGAGACCATTAAAGATTTGAGCCTACATAAAAATATAACAATAGAAATGTAATTACTCAATATATAGGGCTTAATAAGGGGTTTTAATGTTAACATGGGGCTTAACATGCCCCTTCACTTCAAACAAGTGTGTCCATAACATTTGACTAATTGCTAGTGAATTTACATGAATAAGTCATCTTCCCATGTCATGTCTTTCACTGGTGGGTTCTTTTGTTTGATGTGTGCTCCATAATTGCTAAATTACTTGGCTGCTTCATCCTTGTTTCAAGGATATTTTATGCTTCTAATATGATTTTCCCTTCTTCATTTATCTTTGGTGCATTTCCAACTTGTCAACAAATAGTGTTGTCAGATCTTGAGCAGGTGGAAGACCCTTAAATGTTACTCCAAATACCTTTGAAATCCCTATGTTTGTTCTATGGATACCCCTCTAAGTATCCATGAAGAAACATTGATTTAGCATCCAAGAACACCCTGATAGAAGTCATTTTTACTACATGTGAGGAAGTCTCTTGATGATTTATTTATGACCCCAAGAATATCCCTCTACTACCAATCTTCCTCTATGTCTCTCCACCATTCAATTAACTTAAATTTCTTTTTGACACTTACACCAACAATCTACTTTTTTCCAAAAACACCAACAATCTACTTGTCCTCGGTCTTGTCTTCTAAACCCTATGTTTTATTTTGCTTTTGAAATTCCATTTCTTCTTTCATTGTGATTTTCCATGACCCATTTTATGACAAATTAAATCCTTTCCAACAATTTTTATGCTTTCAACCATGGTAAATAAGCTAAAAGAATAATCAAAATCTTCACTGCCATAAACATTCTTACTAAAAAAATAATCAAAATCTTCACTACCATCAACATACTTTTCAGGTTCTGGAAATATAATCCTAGTAATTTGTAATATTCACTTGAAAAAACAATGGTGGATAATCGAAAATAGCTCTGGGAAGATACGAGGTAAAGATATGTATTTATATAAATATCACATTAATGAAATATATGACAGGTTTATCTGAATTCATGTGTTGCAACAGTGATATAAGAGTGCAGTGGCAGTGGCAGTGCAGGTTTTCTACAGGAATGCAGATTTCTCGAGAAAAATCCAGTATAGAGCCATGGGTGTGTGGCCTTCCTCGACCATAAATTCTGGGGTCTCCCTTGATCTGAATTTTGTGGTAACATCTTTTCGTTTCACATACTCAGTTGGAACGATTTGGATTCCACTATTGTTTGCCAAGGCTTGCACTCGACTAAACACTCAATTCTCGATAGCCATCACCTCTCAGCATTTTCCTGCAAACTGGTGCATTACTAAACTGTACTTCTCTCTTCCCATTTTTACTGGTGAAGGGTTCACGTTTAGATTGTGCATTTGCGGCCTTTCTACTCATTTTTTTGTTGTTGCTGCCCAGAGTTGACATAAAGCCTCTGAGCTGGTGGATATATGGTGGACTTGCTGGTGGTCGAGAAGAGAAATTAATGGAAGGGCATTGCAGAGGTCTCCGGTATGATTAGTGTGGGTAGTACGAATTTTTTGAAAGCTCATTGGGTTCAACCATAGTGGCATGGTGGTTTTCTAATATAGAGCTCCAGATGGCACTCAATGGGAGTAAATTGATATGAAAATAGCACCTTCGTTTAGAATCTTCGACCCGGTTTTGGGTTCAATTCTCACCTACAACACTAACCTCGTGACTTTGGGCTTTCTCTTGTAGTATCATCCCTTGTGGACTGTCTCGAGTGAAGGGGTTATATTATTATGACTTCAAGATTTAGGCTTAAATCGAAGATGAAGGGGTTATATTATTAATGACTTCAAGGTTTAGGCTTAAATCGAAGAGCTGCAAAGTGGATTGCATGCCTTGTCTATATACTTCACAGAGAAATGGTTTATAAAAATAAAAATTGTTTGACATTTGAAAATATTTATCCTTTTTCTAAATATGGATGGTTTTTATGGGTTTTCCATGAAATCCATTAAGTTATCTAAATTGGGAAAGTTTTGAGTTAGCCAATTATTATTTATGGTATGACACTTTCATCATTATTTGTGGGTGAAAATTGGAAAAAGTAAGTGCATGAAACCTTTAAGTTGTAGATCGTCAGTAAATTCCAAAATATTTGTGGTAGATAAATTCCAAAACATTTTCCATGTGGGAGTAAAAACACGTGCAAATTCCAAAAAAGTTTGTGGTAGATGAATTCCAAAACATTTTCCAAGTGGGAGTAAAAACACGTGCAAATTCCCAAAAAGTTTTTGGGAGGTGAATTCCAAAACATTTTCCACTTGAGACTAAAAACCCATGTGCAAATTTCCAAATTGCATAACTCATCAACCAAATGTAAAACTTGAGAGCTTACCACTGGTTGATGGTTGGTGAAATCAAGGAATTTGCCTTGAAAACTTTGGATAGTTTGCTAGTTTGCTCATAAAATCAGGAAATTTACCTTTGAAAACTTTGGATACTCTGCAAATTTGCTAATGTTAGCAAATTTGCATTAAACATCAAAGAGTATTACTGCATTAAACATCAAAGAGTATTACTGCTATTGAGGGAATTGATCAAATTTACTAAGAGTATTCTTTGCATGGAGCTCCAAATAATTCAGATTATTGAGGAAATGGATTCAAAATATGATGGTGACTTGGACACAATGAGATCTGCTTCAAGATATGTCTTTACTCTTGCATGTGGAGCAATTGGTTGGATGTCAAAGTTTCAGGAATAGTTGCTTTGTCCACAGCTTCACATGCCTATAAAGAGACAATCTGGTTGAAGGGTCTGTTGGGTGAGTTTGGAATGATGCAATAGAAAGTGAATGTACTATGTGACAGTTAGAATGTTATTCATTCAACTACTAATCCAACTTATCACAATAAGACTAAACATATTGATGTAAAATACCATTTTTTAAGACAACTAATTGATGGCAACAAAGTAGTTCTCAAAGAGGTCCAAACAAAGGATAATTGTGCAAACATGTTCATGAAACCAATTTTGGTAGAGAATGTGTGATGGTGTTTGGTTTCTCTTGGCTTGTAGAAAGGATGATGAATGGGCATGGCAAGGGATTACGAAAATTGTTGTCAAGGTGGAGATTGTTAAAAATGACAATAATAAGAATTATGTAAATGTGATTTTTACCTCATGCCCATTGACTAAAATATTGTATCCTGAGAGTCAAATTGTATATGAAAGTCATAACCTTGATTAATAAAAATATTCCAATCCCTTGCCCATGTCAGGATCTGTATTTATGTTTATGAAATCAATTTCCTGCTTGTTTGTGCATTTTTCCTTCTTATTAAATTAAATTTATGGGCTCAAAAATACCAACACTTATATCTTAGTTGTTTTAGGATGGGTAGCAAAGTGGATTGTATGTCGTTTCATTTGCATGAATGTTTATTGCACAATTCAAATGGTTGGTAAAAGTACAAAATGTTGATATTTGAAAACTCTTGTCCCCTATACCAATGGTTGATGGTTCTAATTGGTCGTCCATGAAGTTACCCAATCATGAAACTTTGAGTCAACCACTCATTCCAATGGTTGTGAGATTTGCAAAGTAAGTGCATGAATTTTTTATTCGTTGTTCATGAAGTTATCCAATCATGAAACTTTTGATTCAACCACTCATTCCAATGGTGCGTGAAATTAGGAAAGTAAGTGCATGAAACTTTTTAGTTGTAGATAGTAGGAAATTCCAAATTTATGAAGTTACCTAATCATGAAACCTTTGAGTCAACCACTTATAGCTAATGGTCTATGAAATTGGGAAAGTAAGTGCATGGTCGATAAATTACAAAACCTTTATGGTTAGTGATTTCCAAAACATTTCCCAAGTGCCAGTAAAAACCCATGTGCAAGATGGTCTTATAAGCCATTTATAAAATTTGACAGCTATATATTTAAAGCGCTTAAGCCATTCAATCTTACCACTAGCCAATGGTTGGTAAAAAAAATGAATTTGCTTTTGAAAACTTTGGATATTCTATCAATTTGTTGACTGTGAAGACTTCACATTTGCTACATCAAACCTAAAGGAATTTACATTAGAGAGGATTATGTCTATGGAGGGATTTTAGTCAAATTTAATGTCATTCTTTACATGGAGCTCCAAATAATAGGTTGGGGTGGAATTCTTGCCCAAAATTTCTTTCTTTTTTTAAATATGGAAAATCCCTTAATGTAATATATATGTGTTTTATTGAAATTTATGAGAAGACAATAAATAAACATTTTTATTTTATTTTTCGTTCAACTTTTTTTGTTTTGATAAAATGTATTAAACTCTATTAAGAAATATTCCATAGCATTTCCCTTTCTTAGGGGTTTTAATTTTTGATCAATTTTCCTCTCCACTATAGCAACAAAATTCTTAGAGTTAAATATTCTAGTTTTCTTCTTTACAAATATAGCTATGTCTTCATGAAATCATACATAAAAGTGGTGAAGTATTGAGTAACACCAATACGAGCTATATTCATAGGCACACGTCTCATGTCTAAATGATCTAAGTCTAATATCTCTCTTGCTCTATGAGAGGCTACAAAAAAACTTAACAATTGCATGTTTACCCCATGATTCACACAAAACTCAAAGGAATCATAATTAAAATTCATACCTTTAACCAATCCTTTTGAGTGCATGTTTTGTAGATTTTACTTAAGTGACCCATCCTCTTATGTCACAGCATGCATCCTTCAGCTCCTTCAAATACTTCCTTGGTGGCTTGATTCTTCTTAGTTGTTGCAACATTATTATTAATCTCAACATGAGTAGAAACTTCCAATTTGTAGAAACTACCAAACTTGACACCCTTAGCCAATCCCAATGCAGCTCTCACAAGATTGCACATATTCCTTGTGAAAATCACATCAACCCCTACATTATTCAACTAACCCACTAAAATATGATTACTCTTTATCTTAGATACATGTTTAACATTAGACAAATACTTTTTTCTTTATTTTTGTATTTTATTAGAATAGATCCTTTACTTACCACATTTTAAGCTCTTATCTTGTTTTAGCTCCAAATCTCACCATTATGGTTTGTGATGCTACACTCATGGCCTAGGGCAACCCCTCCTTCCAGACCTGGTCCAAAATCTAAAAAACAGTGTTTTATTCCCTGTACGCGACATTGCCCTGAGTTAAACGTGTGTATACGCGGGTTCATACATACCCAACCGCGTATATGTATTAAAACACTTAAAAAAATATAAAAATCCTTATTTTCGGGCGGAGATCGCGGGTTTTACCTGCTGATCACCTGTTAGTGCCCGTTGCCTCAACTGTCCCCAACCAATTCCTAACTAAA
>APFE030528940.1:145135-173687 GCA_000404065.3 Pinus taeda
ATATCAGGGGTTGTCAACTCCTTACAGTCCTTTTGGAGGAAAATTTGCAGGGTTTAGTGGATATACGGCCGGAGTTGGTCAAACTCCGAGATTTACTGGGTCACAAGGTCTCCCTTTTGGCTCAGCAAGTTCTACAGGATACTTCGGGCAGCCTGGTGCCTCCCAAAATCCAGGCCAATCTTTTCAGAGCTTCGGGACTGCCACCCAGTCAGGGTGGAACCCCCAAGCTCCGCCTAGACTTCCGTTTCTGGCAACGTTAAACTTGCCAGACCTCACTAAGTTAACCAATGACCCAATCAACTACAATCCGACCTGGCCTCCGGTCCCAACCAAACTCTCTTCAGATATTCCAAAATTCGAAGGGAAAAGCGGAGAGGACCCGGGCGACCACGTAACCACGTTTCACTTATGGTGCTCATCGAACTCCCTAATCGATGATTCGGTTAGGTTGAGATTATTTCAACGCACCTTAATTGGTAACACGGCTAAGTGGTATATAGAGTTGCCTGGGGGCAGCTTTTCATCATTCGCTGACTTAGCTAACATTTTCTTGAACCATTTTCAGTTGTCCGTCCGGTATGATGCCGGAACTGAACTGCTGGCTACTTTTCGTCAGGATAGGGCAACTCACATTTTTGATCACATACAGGAATGGAGACGGAGAAAGAGGCTTATTAAAGCTGAAATCCCTCCAGAGTACCATCTCGAGTGGTTCTTGAAATCTTTAGTACCTGAGATCTCCACGGACGTCTCCATGTCGGGGGTCTATTCCGAGGAGCAAGCCATTTTTAGGGCCCAGCAATTAGAACTGATCTACTCTCAGTCTGGGATCCTATCAAAGTACTTGGCAGATGCTCCTGGGTCTAAGAGCGAAGTAGCTAAGCCGAAGCCAGCCCCGCACGCGGATGGCATTGTTGGGTCAGTAGACACAAATACGGTGAACTTGTTGAATCAATTGCAACAGTTGTCATTACAAACTGCTTCTAACAACCAAGTCACATCGTCTAATCCTTCCGCTTCCCAAACTTCTTCAATTAATGCCGTCCAATCCGATAATCCCAAAGGAAGTCAAAACTCCAATGGGAAGAAGAAAGGACGAGGCAAGAAAAAGAACCAGGATGGGAAGCCTGATGCAAACAAATCCGTCAACAATGCTGGTGGGGGTAGAAATACAAGGTAAAGATATGTATTTATATAAATATCACATTAATGAAATATATGACAGGTTTATCTGAATTCATGTGTTGCAACAGTGATATAAGAGTGCAGTGACAGTGCAGGTTTTCTACAGGAATGCAGATTTCTCGAGAAAAATCCAGTATAGAGCCATGGGTGTGTGGCCTTCCTCGACCATAAATTTTGGGGTCTCCCTTGATCTGAATTTTGTGGTAACATCTTTTCGTTTCACATACTCAGTTGGAACGATTTGGATTCCACTATTGTTTGCCAAGGCTTGCACTCGACTAAACACTCAATTCTCGATAGCCATCACCTCTCAGCATTTTCCTGCAAACTGGTGCATTACTAAACTGTACTTCTCTCTTCCCATTTTTACTGGTGAATGGTTCACGTTTAGATTGTGCATTTGTGGCCTTTCTACTCATTTTTTTGTTGTTGCTGCCCAGAGTTGACATAAAGCCTCTGAGCTGGTGGATATATGGTGGACTTGCTGGTGGTCGAGAAGAGAAATTAATGGAAGGGCATTGCAGAGGTCTCCGGTATGATTAGTGTGGGTAGTACGAATTTTTTGAAAGCTCATTGGGTTCAACCATAGTGGCATGGTGGTTTTTTGATATAGAGCTCAAGATGGCACTCAATGGGAGTAAATTGATATGACAATAGCAACTTCGTTTAGGATCTTCGACCCAGTTTTGGGTTCAATTCTCACCTACAACACTGACCTCATGACTTTGGACTTTCTCTTATAGTATCATCCCTTGTGGACTGTCTCGAGTTCCTGGAGGGTTCGATTTCATTCCTTTTTGTGTATGTACATGATGAAGGGGTTATATTATTATGAATTCAAGATTTAGGCTTTAGGCTTAAATCGAAGATGAAGGGGTTATATTATTAATGACTTCAAGATTTAGGCTTAAATCGAAGAGCTGCAAAGTGGATTGCATGCCTTGTCTATATACTTCAAAGAGAAATGGTTTATAAAAATAAAAAATGTTTGACATTTGAAAATATTTATCAATTTTTCTAATTATGGATGGTTTTTATGGGTTGTCCATGAAATCCATTAAGTTATCTAATTGGGAAAGTTTGGAAAGTTTGGAAAGTTTTGAGTTAGCCAATTATTATTTTTGGTATGACACTTTCATCATTATTTGTGGGTGAAATTGGAAAAGTAAGTGCATGAAACCTTTAAGTTGTAGATAGTCAATAAATTCCAAAAAAGTTTGTGGTAGATAAATTCCAAAACATTTTTCATATGTGAGTAAAAACACATGCAAATTCCAAAAAAGTTTGTGGTAGATGATGACACTTTCATCATTATTTGTGGGTGAAATTGGAAAAGTAAGTGTATGAAACCTTTAAGTTGTAGATCATCAGTAAATTCCAAAAATGTTTTTGATAGATAAATTCCAAAACATTTTCCATGTGGGAGTAAAAACATGTGCAAATTCCAAAAAAGTTTGTGGTAGATAAATTCCAAAACATTTTCCATGTGGGAGTAAAAACACGTGCAAATTCCAAAAAAGTTTGTGGTAGATGAATTCCAAAACATTTTCCACGTGGGAGTAAAAACACCTGCAAATTCCAAAAAAGTTTGTGGCAGGTGAATTCCAAAACATTTTCCACTTGAGACTAAAAACCCATGTGAAAATTTCCAAATTGCATAACTCATCAACCAAATGTAAAATTTGAGAGCTTACCACTGGTTGATGGTTGGTGAAATCAAGGAATTTGCCTTGAAAACTTTGGATATTTTGCAATTTGCTCATAAAATCAGGGAATTTACCTTTGAAAACCTTGGATATTCTGCCAATTTGCTACTGTTAGCAAATTTGCATTAAACATCAAAGAGTATTACTGCTATTGAGGGAATTGATCAAATTTACGAAGAGTATTCTTTGCATGGAGCTCTAAATAATTCAAATTATTGAGGAAATGGATTCAAAATATGATGGTGACTTGGACACGATGAGATCTGCTTCAAGATATGTCTTTGCTCTTGCATGTGGAGCAATTGGTTGGATGTCAAAGTTTCAGGAAATAGTTGCTTTGTCCAGAGCTTCACATGCCTATAAAGAGACACTCTAGTTGAAGGGTCTATTGGGTGAGTTTGGAATGATGCAATAGAAAGTGAATGTACTATGTGACAGTTAGAATGTTATTCATTCAACTACTAATCTGACTTATCACAATAAGACTAAACATATTGATGTAAAATACCATTTTGTAAGACAGCTAATTGATGGCAACAAAGTAGTTCTCAAAAAGGTCCAAACAAAGGATAATTGTGCAAACATGTTCATGAAACCAGTTTTGGTAGAGAATGTGTGGTGGTGTTTGGTTTCTCTTGGCTTGCAGAAAAGATGATGAATGGGCATGGCAAGGGATTACGAAAATTGTTGTCAAGGTGGAGATTGTTAAAAATGACAATAATAAGAATTAAGTAAATGTGATTTTTACCTCATGCCCATTGACTAAAATATTGTATCGTGGGAGTCAAATTGTATATGAAAGTCATAACCTTGATTAATAAAAATATTCCAATCCCTTGCTAGGATTTTACCACATATATCCTATATTTATATTTATGAAATCAATTTCCTGCTTGTTTGTGCATTTTTCCTTATTAAATTAAGATTATGGGCTCAAAAATACCAACACTTATATCTTAGTTGTTTTAGGACGGGTTGCAAAGTGGATTGTATGTAGTTTCATTTTCGTAATGGTTGGTAAAAGTACAAAATGTTGATATTTGAAAACTCTTGTCCCCTATACCAATTGTTGATGGTTCTAATTGGTCGTCCATGAAGTTACCCAATCATGAAACTTTGAGTCAACCACTCATTCCAATGGTTGTGAGATTGAGAAAGTAAGTGCATGAATTTCTTATTCGTCGTTCATGAAGTTATCCAATCATGAAACTTTTGATTCAACCACTCATTCCAATGGTGCTTGAAATTGGGAAAGTAAGTGCATGAAACTTTTTAGTTATAAATAGTAGGAAATTCTAAATTTATGAAGTTACCTAATCATGAAACCTTTGAGTCAACCACTTATAGTTGATGGTCTATGAAATTGGGAAAGTAAGTGCATGGTTGATAAATTCCAAAACCTTTATGGTTAGTGATTTCCAAAACATTTCCCAAGTGCCAGTAAAACCCATGTGCAAGATGGTCTTATAAGCCATTTGTAAAATTTGACAGCTATATATTTAACGCTTTTAAGCCATTCAATCTTACCACTAGCCAATGGTTGGTAAAAAAAATGAATTTGCTTTTGAAAACTTTGGATATTCTATCAATTTGTTGATTGTGAAGACTTCACATTTGCTACATCAAACCTAAAGGAATTTACATTAGAGAGGATTATGTCTATGGAGGGATTTTAGTCAAATTTAATATCATTCTTTACACGGAGCTCCAAATAATAGGTTGGGGTGGAATTCTTGCCAATTTTTATTTATTTATTTATTTATTTTATTTATTTTTATTTTTATTTTTTTAAATATGGAAAATCCTTTAATGTAATATATATGTGTTTTATTGAAATTTATGAGAAGATAATAAATAAACAATTTTATTTTATTTTTCATTCAATTTTTTTGTTTTGATAAAATGTATTAAACTCTATTAAGAAATATTCAATATCATTTCCTTTTTTTAGGGGTTTTAAATTTTTATCAATTTTCCTCTCCACTATAGCAACAAAATTCTTAGAGTTAAATATTCTAGTTTTCTTATTTACAAATATAGCTATGTCTTCATGAAATCATACATAAAAGTGGCGAAGTATTGAGCAACACCAATACAAGCTATATTCATAGGCACACATCTTATGTCTAAATGATTTAAGTCTAATATCTCTCTTGCCCTATGAGAGGCTACAAAAAAACTTAACAATTGCATGTTTACCCCATGATTCACACAAAACTCAAAGGAATCATAATTAAAATTCATACCTTTAACCAATCCTTTTGAGTGCATGTTTTGTAGATTTTACTTAAGTGACCCATCCTCTTATGTCACAGCATGCATCCTTCAGCTCCTTCAAATACTTCCTTGGTGGCTTGATTCTTCTTAGTTGTTGCAACATTATTATTAATCTCAACATGAGTAGAAACTTCCAATTTGTAGAAAATACTAAACTTGACACCCTTAGCCAATCCCAATGCACCTCTCACAAGATTGCACATATTCCTTGTGAAAATCACATCAACCCCTACATTATTCAACTAACCCACTAAAATATGATTACTCTTTATCTTAGATACATGTTTAACATTAGACAAATACTTTATTCTTTATTTTTGTATCTTATTAGAATAGATCCTCTACTTACCACATTTTAAGCTCTTATGTCCTAAGAATATCTCCTTCCATCTAACTCTACATAGGAATTAGATGACTCTCTATGTAGATTCATATGGAATAATGTTCTAGAATCCATAAGCCATACTTCACTACAAGCTTAAATGGATAAACCAAGGTTGGTAAAATACATGCCCATTTTTTCCTCATCCCCCTTGCTAGTATAGACCATCACAATGAGATTCTCTTCCTTCTTCCTTGTATGGACATAACAATCCAGTTTCTTTTTCTTTTCGTATAAATATAGAGAGATTTCCTCTCCATTTAAAAATAAAGAATATATTTGGCAATTCCATGTACATACCATTTTACTACATTGTAAAAACCAAATGCCATATTTTTCCAATAAGGGATTGTATGCAGACATGGAGATTTGGGAGGTGGATGTGGGAGGCCTATATGAACATGCCGTGTATCTGTATGCATAATTTCCATGTTTAGCTATCACTGTCTCTATCCTCGTATAAAAAATATCTATAATTTTCCCATATACCCTCCAGATTAATTATATATTAGGGCAATTTGGAATACAATAGTCAGGTCTCTGTAGTATTCTTTTAATACTCCTGGGTATGCTTCCTTCAATCTCATTTGAACTCCACTATTGCAAAATTTTGAAGTAGAGATTACAGAACAATACTTTGCCATTCCCTGTATACCAAACTAGAAACGATGGCAAAGACCATACTCCTCGATTCAAGTGCAGTGTATGGCGTAAAATATGATCCATATATTGGAAGTTTGACAACGAATTATGTAAATTTGGGTAAAAATGTAACTAGTTCGTTTTATACCAAAATAGCAGTTATGTAACGGAGGAGGCTTGTATAAAACTAGTGAATGCCCTAGAAATGTAATCACGGAGAATCATTGTTGAATTAATAGAGATTCCAATCCCTTGCCCCGTGGATGTTTCCTTGACACCCTGTCAAGGTTTTACCACATAAATCCTGTGTGTTTATGTGTGTGTTTGGTTTCAGTTTTCCAGTTAGTTATGAATCTTTCTTGGTCAATGTGTAACTGAATGTGTATTTTCTTTCCTCATTATTTCCCCTATTCAAACAACAAATGGTATCAGAGCGTGAGCGTGAATCTGCCTATGGTGAAAAAACAATTTCAGCGTAGAGCAACTGGAACACTGTGTGGCTGAGCGTAGAGCATGCCAGAGCTGTGTATCAGAGCAAACTGTCTACGTGAAGGAGAGGTTCACTGCCAGACCTGCGTGAGAAGAGGTTCACTGCCTTCATGGAGAAGCGTGAGGATGAACCTGCCCTGCGTGAAGGAGAGGAGGACGAACCTGCGCAGACCCTTGCTAGAAGACCAGAGTTGGCCATTGTTGCGTGTTATGTGACCAGTCTGCGTGCAAGAACACCCAGGCCAGAGGTTGCTACTTGCGTGAAGACCAAAGCTTGTTTGCCAAAACCCTCTGCGTGAACTCCATTGTTGTCTGCAACTGTTAAAGGGTTGCATTGACTGCAGCGTGAGGAGGAAGCCACCTGTTACCTGCATGAAAGTTGTTGTTGTTTCTGTGTTTACCAAAACCCTCTACATGAACTCCATTGACTACAGCATGAGGAAGAAGCCACCTATTGCCTGTGTGAAGGTTGTTGTTGTTTTTGCATGAAGGCCAGGAAAGTTGTTGTTATTATCTCTATGTAAGGAGTGTGAAGGTGCCTACGTGAAGGCTTAGTCGTGCAAGCAAGCTGCTCACTATCGTCGTCAAGCAGAACCAGAGTGCCCTTTGCTGCGTGCTGCCAGAAGTGCTGCCAAAGGCCTGGCTTGTGGAACTGGGTAATTTTTTTTGTTTTGAGAATTTTTCCCATAAATTTGAATTTGGAGGGAAGAAAATCAAAGAAATCCAAGAATTTTCTTTTTCCATAAATTTGTGAAAGACAGAGGGGTAAAAATCAAAGGGATTTTTCATTAATTTGAAAGAAAAGTCCGTTGAAGGGTTGTTTAAAAAAAAAAGGAATTATTTTTTTGAGTACAAAGGGTTTGTTTGAAAAAAAATAAAAACCCTAGTTCAAAGACTGAAGATTGAAACCCTAGAAAAATGGCCAAGATATCGAATGCAAAATTCGAGGTGGAGAAATTCACAGGAAAGAGTAATTTTTCTCTTTGGAAACTGAAGGTTATGGATCTGCTTGTGCAACAAGGGTTGCACAAGGCATTGGATGGGGAAACTAAGAAACCTGCAACCATGACTACTTCAGACTGGAAGGACTTGGATGCCCGAGCTCTCAGTACCATCCGGTTATGCCTGACAGATGAATTTCTCTTCAATATTGTTAAAGAGACTACAGCTTCAGGATTGTGGGAAAAACTGGAAAAAATCTATATGACAAAGTCATTAACCAACAGAATTTATCTGAAAAGATAGTTGTACAGTCTTCGAATGAAAGAAGGTTCAAAAGTTGCAGAACATTTGAATGTTTTTAATACACTTATATGTTAATTAACAGATATGGAAGTTAAAATTCAGGAAGAAGATAAAGCCATAACCTAGCTGTGTTCTCTGCCCAAATCATGGGATCACTTCGTAACTTCAATCAGCTTGAGCATTGTTGATTCTTTCAAGTTTGAATTAGTCGTGGGAGCTCTCTTGTCTAAAGAAGTACGAAGGAAATCCAGTACTGAAACAGCTACATCAGAAGCCATGGTAGCTAGAGGAAACTCAAAGGAAAGAGGAGAAAAACCAAGGGGGTCTTCCAGATCTAAATCAAAGGGAAAGAAGTGTAAGGAAAAATGTTGGCACTACAATAAAATTGGACACTTGAAGAAAGACTGTTGGAAACGAAAAGAATCCGATAACCTGAAGAAGGAAGCGAATCAGGTCGGTTCAGGTATGATAGATGAAGTTTTATCTGCTAAAGAATTATGAATGATAGATGAAAATTCACCTAAATGTAATGTCTCTTAGGGTTTACATAGCTGGCTGTTAGACTCTAGTGCTTCTCATCACATGTGCTCACATAGAAATTGGTTTACTTCGTATCAAAATGTAAATGATAGTTCTATGTTTATGGGTAATAATGTGTCATGTCAGACTGTTGGGATGGAAAATATCAGGGTTAAGATGTATGATAACACAGTTAGAACATTAACTAGTGTTAGACATGTACCTAATTTGAAGAAAAATTTGATTTCTTTGGGAGTGTTGGATTCAGATGGTTATAAGTTTACAGGTTAGGATGGCATCTTGAAAGTCTCTAAAAGAGCCCTAGTGGTTATGAAAGCAGAAAAGGTCGAAAATCTTTAAGGGTTAAAAGGAAGTATTCAGGTCAGTGAAGTAGTGGTTGCGTTAGAAAAGGAAGAAGTAGGTACTTGTTTATGGCACCAGCGATTAGGTCATATGAGCGAGAAAGGTCTTCAGATACTGATGAAACGTAAATCTCTTCCTTGTCTGAAATACTTGAAGTTAGATTTTTGTAAACATTGTGTGTATGGAAAACAGTGTAAACAGAGATTTAAAGTTGGAAATCATAATAGAAAAGATATTTTAGACTATATTCATTATAATCTGTGGGGAACATCCCCTGTTGTGTCATATAGAGGTGCTCTATATTTTTTAACGTTTATTGATGATTTCTCCCATAAAGTTTGGTCTTTATGCTAAAAAAGGAAGCTGATGTATTCAATGTCTTTAAACAATTTAAAGCAATGGTAGAGAAATGAACAAGTAAATGTATTAAATGTTTAAGAACTGACAATGGTGGTGAGTTCACTTCAATTGAATTTGAACAATACTGTAAGGATGAGGGAATTATTAGACACAAAACTGCTATTTATACTCCTCAAAAAAATGGTGTTGCTGAGGATATGAATCAGACTCTTATGGAAAGAGCTAGAACCATGATCAACAATGCTAACTTGCAAAAGGAGTTGTGGGCAGAAGCAGTATCTACTGCTTGTTATTTAGTTAACAGATCACCTTTAGTAGCAATTAATTGTAAAATTCCTGAAGAAGTTTGGATAGGTTAGTCTTGTGATTATTCACATTTGAGGATATTTGGTTGTGATGCTTATTCTCTTATTCCTAAAAATCAACATTCAAAATTAGATCCAAAATCGAAGTGTTATGTCTTTGTTGGGTATGACTATGTAGTGAAAGGATACAGGTTGTGGGATCCTACATTGCGGAAGATAGTCATTAGTCGAGATGTAACATTTGATGAATCTTCTCTTTTAAAATCAAATGTTGAAAGAATTGAATATGAACAGGTATTTCCAAATCAACGAGTTCAGTTGGAGGCTAGACCTTTCGGTGACAGTAAAAAGGAAGGAGAGACTTCTAGAGAAAGAGGTGTTGAAGACACAAAGGAAGCTGTTGAAGCTTCTGAACCAGTTCAGCAACCAGTCACTCTAAGAAGGTCTACAAGGGAAAGAAAAACTCCCAAAAGGTATGAAGATTCTGCTTCATCTTTTGATTTGATTACTGAAGATGGGGAACCTTCTCGTTATCAAGAAGAAGTAGATGATATAGATAGCGAAAAATGGAAAACGACTATGGAAGAAGAAATGGATTCCTTAGCCATGAACAAACCTTGGATCTTTTAGAGCTTCCTGAAGGGAGAAGCATTGTTGGATGCAAGTGGGTCTTCAAACTGAAACAAAAAGTTGATGGAAGTATCAAAAGGTGTAAGGTGAGACTGGTAGCAAAAGGGTATTCTCAGGTTGAAGGTATAGACTTTCATGAGATTTTTTCTCTAGTTGTAAAACTTGTTTCTATTCGTACTGTGGTGGCACTAACTGCGTTACTTAATCTTGAGTTAGAATAGTTAGATGTTAAAACAACTTTTCTACATGGTGATTTGAATGAAGAGATATACATGGAGCAACCAGAAGGTTTTGTACGAGGTCGCAACAGAAGGTTAGTTTGCAAGCTCAGGAAATCATTGTATGGTCTAAGGCAGTCTCCCAGACAGTGGTACAAGAAGTTTGAATCCTTCATGGTGAGCCAGAACTTTATAAGAAGTGAGTATGATCATCGTGTATACTTCAAAAGTTTCAATGGCATATTTATTATCGTAGCTTTGTATGTCGACGATATGCTTATTGCAAGAAAAATCATGGAAGAGATCAACAGGTTAAAGGATCAGCTCTCTAGGACATTTGATATTAAGGATCTTGGAGTAGCAAAACATATCTTGGGCATGGAGATACACAGAGACAAGAAAAATGGTAAACTTTGGTTATCACAGCAGAAGTATGTGGAGAAAGTACTTGAAAAGTTCTCTATGAACAATGTGAAACTTGTTAATGTTCCACTAGCTTCCCATTTTAAGCTTTCTTCGGTTTTGAGTCCTAGAACTGATGAAGAAAAGAAGTATATGTCTCATGTACCATATGCAAATGTTGTAGGCAACTTAATGTATGTGATGGTATCTACAATATCTGACATTTCACATGCAGCTGGAGTTGTCAGCAGGTTCATGGCAAATCCAGGTAAAGAACATTGGAAAGTAGTGAAATGGGTGCTTCGATATCTAAGAGGCACAAGTAACCATTGCATCATCTTTAATGGTAGTGAAGGTTCAATCTGCGGATATGTAGATGCTGACTATGTAGGTGTTTTGGACAAAAGAAGATCTACTACAGGTTATGTCTTTACTCTTGCAGGTGGAGCAATTAGTTGGATGTCAAAGCTTCAACAAATAGTTGTGTTGTCCACTACTGACGCTGAATATATAGCTGCTTCAGATGCTAGTAAAGAAGCAATCTGGTTAAAGGGTCTCCTCAATGAGATTGGGAGGATGCAAGAGAAAGTGAATTTACTTTGTGACAATCAAAGTGCTATTCACTTAGATACCAATCCTTCTTATCACAACAAAACCAAGCACATTGATGTAAGGTATCATTTTCTGAGACATGTGATCGATGGCAGAAAAGTAGCTCTTCAAAAGGTCCATACGTGAGAGAATAGTGTAGACATATCACAAAGCCAGTTACAATAGAGAAGCTGCGATGATGTTTAGCTTCTCTTGGCTTGCAGAAAAGATGATGAATGGGCATGGGAAAGGGATTAGGAAAATTGTTGTCAAGGTGGATTTTGTTGGAAGTTTGACAATGAATTATGTAAATTTGGGTAAAAATGTAACTAGTTAGTTTTATACCGAAATAGCAGTTATGTAATGGAGGAGGCTTGCATAAAACTAGTGAATGCCCGAGAAATGTAATCGTGGAGAATCATTGTTGAATTAATAGAGATTCCAATCTCTTGCCCCATGGATGTTTCCTTGACACCCTGTCAAGGTTTTACGTAAATCCTGTGTGTTTATGCGTGTGTTTGGTTTCAGTTTTCCAGTTAGTTATGAATATTTCTTGGTCAATGTATAACTGAATGTGTATTTTCTTTCCTCATTATTTCCCCTATTCAAACAACACCATCTTTGGGATTCAAGCAAAAAATGACAGAGAAGATTTCTGTAGCTCATGTAGTTGTTGAAGATTTTCTTAATAAGGGGAGCTGGCTCCTCCAATTTGAAGTAAGTTTTAGCTCACCCGAATGAAAGTGCCTCTTTTGTTTTCTTTCCTATTTCATTTAACTTTTCTCCCAAGATTTTTGTTGTTGTATACAGACATATATACCAAAAGTCCAAAAACAAGATTTACTTTCTGCGAGAATGATTAGAATTTGTGACCCCTATTAGTTGATAAAATTTAGCACCATAGGCACAAGGTTCTCCAGTGACCTTTCACTTGGCAGTAGATGTTTTTCTTTACCACTTCACTAAACCCTAGAAACAACTTCTTCTTCTTCATGATGCAATTTTCTTTTCTCTGCAAATGTTAAGTGTCCTCTTCCTAGGATGAAAACTTAAAATCATATGTAAATACCACAGTTCTAGTTGATTTAGCAACTTGTAATGAGCTAGATGTAATCAGTTCAGTCAAATTGTATGTGTCCCCACTAAGGCTAGAGCCATTGTCAATCGGGTGCAGAGTTTGCTCACTGGTGCTTGAATGAACTGTTGGACTTAATTAGCTTCTATATAGTAAAAGGGGCTGCTCTGAATCAATGATCATTGTCAAGGCCTCTTCAGAACAATGATCATTGACAAGGCCTCTTCAGATCTGCTAGTGTAGTTGCTCCATTGAATCACTTTACCACCATTGTGATTTGAAGATTGTAGATCGTGATGTGTGGAATGCATCTAAACTTGTTTATTTTAAAGATTGCTATAATGGTCAATAACTAGAGATGTTAGCTAGTGTTTGTTTGATTGTTTCTGAAACTGTTGTGGGTGCCATATTGACAATATTTAATTCGTTGTTCTAGAGTTCTATTTTAAGCAGAAAATTTAATTTTGCGAAATTCGGGAGGCAGAATCTACCATGATAACATGAACAGAGGAATTTACGCTGAACTTAAAATGTGAGCATGAACAGCTTAGATAAACTAATAATATATTAGGCATTTTCTAACATTTGCCAAAATTTTGGCACACTTTTTATTTTTCTTAATGTGAAAGTGGAAATCCCACCCCCAAGGAGAATATTATAACAATGCTAACTCTTTAGGCTAGCAGACTAGAACTGGTTTGCCCAGCCAACTCACAAACAGGTGCCCAGGTGGTTGGGCCACCAACCTGATGCCGACTAGCACTAAGAGAAATCTGTTGGTTGAGCTTAGCGAAAAATCTACAA
This sequence comes from Pinus taeda, assembly GCA_000404065.3. Lineage (NCBI taxonomy): Eukaryota > Viridiplantae > Streptophyta > Pinopsida > Pinales > Pinaceae > Pinus > Pinus taeda. Next base: position 158,329 of record APFE030528940.1, read on the forward strand.
CATTTATGGCAACCAAGCGGGAGACAAGATTACCTAAAAATATCCTTCGGGAGCTTGCTTTAGGAGGAAGAACATTTTGTGAGCATGCCTTAGATAAATTTGATTGGTTAAAGTTAAAGGCGGTTTTCAGTTTCAGGTTTGTGAGAACCTATGGTTTTGTCTATGTTTATAGTATTCATGTGGAATGTAGCGGGCAAAAAAAACCCAAAATATATTTAGTCCCAGTAATTAATTAGTGAAATTCCAACAAAAATATAATATCTTTAAACACCACCACTCCTCTCAATATTTTGGGATCCTATCATATTTCGAATCTTCATTTCAAAGCTTTCTTATTGACTTGCAGAAGAAGAAGTAAATGCGCATTGCTGAAATTTTATAGCAACCCTGTAGATTAACGGGGCTTCTTACACTGGAGGACCTAGAACCAATGAAGGAGGTTGCACACAAGGTTGCATGTGAAGCGATCGAGCAATTCATGTGCAATAGTGGGAGTTGTTTTAGATATTAGATGAACTATTTGCATTCTTCCTACTTATGCTTGTGTAATTTGTAAATTTTAATGTCCTTGCTTTTCGGTGCTCAAAGAAATGCTTTTTTGATGGGACCCAGCCCACACTCCAATGTATGACTTAAACCAAAGTTTATTTGGTGCTGATCGTTAACTCGGATTCGGTTTATGATCAGGCTTTAATCACACTTATAATCAATAGATATTTTTCATGGTTGTTGAAATCATTTATGGTTGATTTTTAATGCGACAGCTGATCTTTCCTGCCTCGATCCTCATTTCCCGCTAGTTCATTTTGGGCAAAACCCTTGGTATCTTTTGTCATTTCGACTTTCTGCTATGTAAGGTGCACTTCGCGAGGGTTTCTATGGTAATGTTCTTTTTTGTTTTTGTCTACGAATGAATTTTGAACTATAGGCTTTGCCTGTGCTATTGGCGACTATGTTCTTTGCTGTGTGCCCTATCACACATTCTGGAGGTTGGTATATTCGTTTTCTAGGCGCTTTTTGTTAATTTATATGCACGAGCATGGAATCGACCACTGGTTGGTCTTGTCTGGATCTCAACTATTACTATATTGTTGTTTGTTTGCTTTGCTATTTTTCTACTGCTAAATTTATTCGTTATTGTCTCCGTATGCTCGGGTTACAGGCACGGTGGCTCGCTCTGCTATGATTTCTCAGGTAATTCAAATTTCCATGCTTTACTTCTGCTTTTGCTTGGTTCCAATGCTAACAATGTCTTCCCCTTTGTCTCAGGTAACTTTCGTGTTTTGTGGCTCTATAGCCTACGTTCTCTTTGTACAAACGTGTCCTTAGGTAAGGGTCTCATTCTTTCTTTGCCCAAACTGTATTTCTCTTGTTTTCTTTTATGTGTGGCTAGACTGATAGTTACCTACACTGGCCTCGCAGGTCAAAGTTCGACCTTGGACGTGGATGGCTTCAACTCTTCGGTTATCAAACCCTCCAGTTCCTTTCTAGTAGGCTCTGTCACCGTAGTCATTATAGGGTTGTAACTGGGGTCTATAACTTGTTGGTTGGCCGCACCTCAGCATTCATTTTTTTGGCTCTTGCTCATGTTGTTATATGACCTGGGCTCACTTTTGTTACAGTTCCAATTTTGTAATTCGCTTTCGTTGAACCGTATAGTTGGACACGAGGGTTTTATGATGTCAAATCCTCGACTAGGGTTTGCTCTATTTCATGAACATCATGTCTTCTACTTTATCTGGCAATGTAATATTGAACTGTTATGTGGTAACAAACATATGTTTCTCTGTTCTATTGGAAATGAAAAGAAATGGTATTGAATAGACTGTCATGAGTTATCTCTGTTTGGGGTTTGTCCAATCGATGTTCAGGTTCTTGTTTTCTCGTTTAGTTGGTTATGTTGCGTTGAATTCTTCTGGCCACGGGCTTGTTCACTGTTTTCCCTTTCTCGTCTTGAAAACTTGTATGCATTCAACCTGCCAGTACTCTGTTCTTTAAGGGAGAAAATGCGTAAAGTTGTATGCCTGCACTTTGTTTATCATTTCTGAATTGTTTAATGGTTAAGAAATATAGATACACAGTATGAAGAAATTGTTACAGATGGATAGATGATAAACTTGTTCTGTCTTTTTGTTACTGTATGCAAAAATGCTGAACCTCCTCAATGATTTTTGATGTTACATTTATGTCCTCTGTCTATAGTTACTTGAACTGTGTAGTTACTTTTTCAGTTGTAAGTCTTATAGTTACATAATTATTCTTGTATTCGGTTCTGCCTTTACTGCAAGATTTTACATTGGACTTATTTGTCTTTTTCCTTTAAAATGACAGAACAATTATTAACCTGCTGTTGATTAAAGACAAAACAAATTAATGACCCTAACCGACCAAACTGTCCTTAACTAATACTGAGATTAAAAAGGAAAACAAAGTCCTACATCCTACTTTGACAAACTGAACATGAAGAAACCAATATGCTAATATAACTCTCAACCCTGGCAGAGACCAACACCTGGTCATGGTGCCCTAGCTGGATGCTCCTACATCAGGCTCTTGGGGCAAAAAGAAATCATGGCTCCAGCCCATGAGCTTCTCGACTGAAGAACTTTCCTGCTCAATTTGCCTGGCATCAAGCCATGAACTGTCCTCAATAGGACGGTTCTTCCACTTGACCAGGTATTGCAAATATTCCTTCCGCTGAGTTCGTTTGGCCACCTGAATATCGAGGATTCTCTCGATCTCGGGAGGCTGAACATAAGGCATTTGTATCATCCAAGTTTCTCCTCCATCCTAGGTATTTTGTGTAGGCCGTGTGGTTTTGTCTTCTTCTTCTGGGTCAGTAGTGTAAGGAAATAGGTCTGCCACATCAAAGATAGGTGAAATTCCTATCCCTAGTGGCAGCTGTATCTCATAGGCATTCAGTGAAAAATTTCTGAAGGACTTTGCAGGGACCTATCTTCTTGTACTTCAGCTTGTTGTATGCACCTCTAGGGAAGCGTTCCTTGCGCAAATGTGTGAGGACTTCATCTCCCACATTGAACTGCACTTCCCTTCTTTTCAAATCTGCTTGATGTTTATACTTTTGGCTACTATCCTGCAATTTAATTTTCACCTACTCATGCAAATCTCTCATCGTGTTAGTGAAATCTTTCCCATCTCTGCTTCGCCTCTCTTGTTGTTCGAGATCTCGCAATTCATGCACTCCGCAAGGATGCATGCTGTACAAGATTTGAAAAGGATTGCAACCCATGTTGCGATTAGACGAGTCGTTATAAGCGAACTCTACATGGGCAAGCACTCGATCCCACATCCGTGAATTCTCACTAATCAAACTTCGTAGCAGTTTTCCCAGACTTCTGTTTACCATCTCTGTTTGTCCGTCAGTTTGCGGGTGATAAGTAGAACTGTAACTCAACTATGTGTCCATCTTCTTCCACAGGGTGCACCAAAAGTGCCTGGTGAACTTCACGTCCTTGTCAAAAAGAATAGACTTAGGCAAACCATGTAGCCTGACAATCTCTGTAAATAACAAGTGGGCCACGTGAGTGGCATTGCTTGTTTTTCTGCAAGGGATAAAATGTGCCATCTTCGAGAACTTGTCCACTACTACCATTACCGAGTCATAACCCCGTTGTGTCCTTGGTAGACCCAAGATGAAGTCCAAGCTGACTGAGTCCCATGGTCTACTTGGAACAGGTAATGGTGTATACAGTCCCATGTTTTGACTGTGACCCTTCCCTAACTGGCACACTTTACATCTGGTAACGAATAGTTGTACATCCCTTTGCATTCTTGGCCAAAAGTAAAAATGACTGAGCTGCTCGAGTGTCTTGTATATGCCGAAATGTCTGGCTAGAACTCCACTGTGCTTTTCTTGAATAATATTCTCTCTCATCGAGTAGTCAGGAATGCATAGTTGTCCTCCTCTAAATAGCAGTTTCTCTTGCAAGTTGTAGTCCAACCATGGACTATTATCTCTCACCAAGGGTTTCTAACATGCCTCATAGGCCTCCTTAAAATCTATGTCAATCTGATATAAATCTTTCAAGTGCTCAAAACCCAACACTTGTACAGTACTCTCCTGCAAAAGTAAAGTCCTCCTATTCAATGCATTCACCACCTTGTTGGCTTGCCCGCTAATATGTTTCAACACAAAGGTGAAACTCTGCAAATATTCCACCCACTTGGCATGTTTGTGATTCAGCTTGTGTTGTTACATCACATACTACAGTGCAAAATTATCTGAAAACAACACAAATTTATTTCCCAACAAATAGTGTCTCTAATGCTTCAGTGCTTGGACGACAACATAAAACTCCTTGTCGTAGGACGAATATTTTTTCCTTCTTTCATTTAACTTCTCGCTGAAAAATGCAGTAGGTTTATCCTCCTGGCTGGGTACAACTCCAATAGCCATACCGCTAGCATCACAACGAACCTGAAAGAGCTTTTTAAAATCTGGAAATCTTAGGATCGGTCTCTCTGTGATCTTCTTCTTTAGTAGCTGAAAACTCCTCTCCGTTGCATCAGTCCATCAAAAAGGTTGACTGGTCTTTTTGATAGTGTCCAACATAGGTGCGTAGATTTCACTAAAATTTCTTATGAATTTCTGGTAGAAACTCGCCAACCCATGAAAACTACGTACCTCAAATAAGCTTTTCGAGGATGGCCAACTGAATACCGCTGCAATCTTTTTCGGATCCATCTTCAGCTCGTTTTCTGCTATTATGAAGCCCAAATAAATCAACTCTTTTGCAGAAAATTACTCTTTTTCAGATTTATTAGCAGCTTATTCTGCTGCAATTTCTCCAGCACTTTTCGAACATGTCGAAGGTGCTCCTCCTTTGTCTTGCTGAAAATTAGTATATCATCCACGTACGCTATCACAAATTTTTTGATGTATTCTTTCAGCATTTCATTCATTAACCACATAAATGTACTGTGTGCATTTCTCAGTCTGAATGGCATAACCATCCACTCATACAGTCCCTCGTTAGTGTTGAAGGCTGTCTTCCACTCATCCCCCTCTCGAATTCAGATCTGATGATTCCCGCTCTTTAAATCAATCTTAGAAAAATATGTTGCCCCACTTAGGCAATCCATCATGTTATCCATCTGTGGCAGTGGAAACCTGTACTAGATGGTGATTTTTTTGATGGCCCTTGAGTCTGTGCACATCCGCCACTCTCCTCCTTTCGTGGGAGCGAGAACCGTTGGAACTGCGTAAGGGCTCAAACTCTTCCTTAGCAATCCTTTGTCTAGCAGTTCCTGCACCTGCTTTCTAATATCCTCATTATCTTTGGGGCTCATCCGATATGTTTCCCTATTTGGCAAGCTTGCTCCGGGTATGAAGTCAATATGGTGACTTATGCCTCTTTTGGGGGGCAGTTTATCTGTCAAATCATCCACCACTATGTCAGTAAACTCTTGCAACATCTGTTGAATTTCTATGGGTAAATATGACACTTCTGTATGCAACAGCACCGTCTTCGTTTTTCTTACAACATCATAGCTCGTCTTGCTATCCTCAACTTGTTTCAGAAACTGTTTTCCACTCATTAACAATACTCTTGTCTCACTTGTCCCTGTTATTTCTTCCTCCTGGATGGGCACAAGCATGTGCTTGATCCCATCCTTGACAAACTTATAACAGTTTGTCTTCCTGTCATGTACCACTTTCCAGTCATACTGCCATGGCCTGCCTAGTAGTATGTGACATACATCCATCAGCATTATGTCACAAATGACCTTATCCTTATATCTACCAATATGAAATTCCACTTCACATTGTTCATCTACTAGCAATTGATGACCTTTTTGCAACCATGAAACTTTGTAAGGGGTGGGATGTTTCAACTGCTTCAACCCCAACTTTTCCACCATCTTTGTGGCCACCAAGTTATCTATACTACCTCTGTCAATAATTAGCTTACAACACTTACCATGTGACTTACAAACCACCCAAAACAAAGCTTTCCACTACGTTTGTTCGGTGGTTTCTTTGGCTGGTTTCAACAACACCTTGTTCAAAACCAGGGCTTCCCCTATTTCTGGAGCATTTTCTGCTTCTTGGGGAGGTGCTTCTGCTTCTTCTGGTTGTGCAAAATATGCACCCCCCTATCCAGCTTGGCCTGCCTCAAGACACTCAAATGATCTGTGTCCCCACTTATGACATCTGTAACATTGATAACCAACTCCTCTACCTCGGCCATTTCCCTTGCCTCGCTGACATGGCCTACCTCCTCTTATGCTATCCCCTTTTTCTGCTGTTCCGAAAGCTTTAGAACTACTGCCTTCCTCATTACTGCTAGCAGTTTTCCCTCTACCATAGGACTGGCCTCTTCCTCTACTTGTTCCTCGTCCTCTCCTGACATTTTTCTTTCTAGTAATTTTCTGTTCAGCTTTCATAGCACTCTGATATGCTTCTTCAATGTTCTTTGGAGAAAGAATACTAATTTCATCTAAAATTTCTAGACTTAAACCATTTAAATACCTGGTTGTCTTCTCCGGGGCATCCTATGTATAACCGACCCTTAAGTTCACTCGATAGAACTCCTCAGTGTATTCCCTCACTATCATCCCCTTCTGTTTCAGATTTTGCACTTGCCTATGTAGTGCAATTTGGTAGTCCTTAGGCAAAAATTTGCGTTTCAACTTGGCCACCATCCTTGACCAGTTTTTGATCGGCAACTTGTTCAATATCCTTCTCTCTGTTTGGACATTATCCCACCACAGGGCTACGTGTCCCTTCAACTTTGTCGCTGCAAACTTAACTCTGTGATCTTCACTGACCTCGTCACACTCAAAATACTTATCTAGCTCGCTAATCTAGTCCAACAGAACCTCCGTGGACAAGTTGTCATCATAATTTGGGAGTTTTGGTTTGGATTTACTGCTTGCCATTAAGATAGTTCTCAACAGTCTCATTTCCGGGCCCTCTCCATCCGATCCATTTATTGTTGCTACGTCTTCCTCCTCGCTATCATTTCCTATCTCTGGATCCCTTCTTCTCCCTGCCTCAACTGTCTCCAAACGGGCAATAAGAATCCTAATCTCCTCTCTTAGTCCTTCCTCTACTATCCTTCGAACACCTCTACCATGACCTCACCTACCTACCTCCATTTCTCAATCTAATTTTAAATTCTCATCTGACACCACTATGATAGGACCCAGCCCACACTGCAATGTATGACTTAAACCAAAGTTTGTTTGATGTTGATTGTTAACTTGGATTCGGTTTATGATCAGGCTTAAATCACACTTGTAATCAATAGATATTTTCCATGGTTGTTGAAATCATTTATGGTTGATTGTTGATGTGACAGCTGATCTGTCCTGCCTCGATCCTCGTTTCCTGCTAGTTCATTTCGGGCAAAACCCTTGGCATATTTTTTCATTTCGACTTTCTGCTCTGTAAGGTGCACTCTGCAAGGGTTTCTCTGGTAATGGTCCTTTTTGGTTATGTCTGCGAATGAATTTTGAACTACAGGCTTTGCTTGTGCTATTGGCAACTATGTTCTTTGTTGTGCGGCCCTATCACGCATTCTGGAGGTTGGTTTATTCGTTTTCTACGTGTTGTTTGTTAATTTATATGCTCGAGCATGGAATCGACCATTGGTTGGTCTTGTCTGGCTCTCAACTGTTACTGTCTTGTTGTTTGTTTACTTTGCTATGGTTCTAATACTAAATTTATTCGTTATTGTCTCCGCATGCTCAGGTTACAGGCACAGTGGCTCGCTCTGCTCTGATTTCTCAGGTAATTCAACTTTCCATGCTTTGCTTCTGCTTTTGCCTAGTTCCAATGCTAACAATGTTTGCCCCTTTGTCTCAGGCAACTTTCGTGTTTTATGGCTCTATAGCCTACGTTCTCTTTGTACAAACACTTCCTTAGGTAAGGGTCTTGTTCTTTCTTCGCCCAAACTGTATTTCTCTTGTTTTCTTTTATGTGTGGCTGGACTGACAGTTACCTGCTCTGGCCTCGCAGGTCAAGGTTCGACCTTGGACGTGGATGGCTTCAACTCTTCAATTCTCAAACCCTCCAGTTCCTTTCTAGTAGGCTCTGTCACCATTGTTTTTGTAGGGTTGTAACTGGGGTCTATAGCTTGTTGGTTGGTCGTGCCTCAACGTTCGTTTGTTTGGCTCTTACTTGTGTTGTTATATGACCTGGGCTCACCTTTCTTACAGTTCTAGTTTTGTAATTCGCTTTCCTTGAACCGTATAGTTGGACACGAGGGTTTTACGATGTCAAACCCTCGACTAGGGTTTTCTCTGTTTCATGAACATTATGTCTTCTACTTTCTCTGGCAATGTAATATTGAACTGTTATGTGGTAACAAACATACATTTTTCTGTTCTGTTGGAAATGAAAAGAAATGGTATTGAATAGACTGTCACAAGTTACCCTTATTTGTGGTTTTTCCAATCTATGTTCAAGTTCTTGTTTTCTCATTTAGTTGGTTATGCTGCGTTGAGTTCCTCTGACCACGGGCTTGTTCACTGTTTGTCCATTCTCGTCTTGAAAACTTGTATGCATTCAACCTGCCAATACTCTGTTATTTAAGGGAGGAAATGCGTAAAGCTGTACGCCTGCACTTTGTTTATTATTTCTGAATTGTTTAATGGTTAATAAATATAGATACAAAGTATGAAGAAATGGTTACAGATGGATGGATGATAAACTTGTTGTCTTTTCATTACTGTATGCAAAAATGATGAACCTCCTCAATGATTTTCGATGTTACATTTATGTCCTATGTATATAGTAACTTGAACTGTGTAGTTACTTTTTCAATTGTAATTCTTATAGTTACATAACTATTCATGTATTTGGTTATGCCTTTACGGCAAGATTTTACATTGGACATATTTGTCTTTTTCCTTTAAAATGACATAACAATTATTAATCTACTGTTGATTAAAGACACAACAAATTAATGACCCTAACCGACCAAACTATCCTTAACTAATACTGAGATTAAAATGAAAACAAAGTCCTACATCCTACTTTGACAAACTGAACATAAAGAAACCAATATGCTAATATAAATCTCCACCCTGGCATAGACCAACACCTAGTCATGGTGCCCTAGCTGGATGCTCCTGCATCATTTTTATTTTTACCATGTTACTCATACATTATAATCTAATTTGAGGGATTCTTTCTCCCAGCATGAAGAAACAAAAGAAACAATGATTTGAATCACCTCATTGAAGAAACAAGGTTACCTAGTCGGGACTTGGAATTGAAGATGTTGCTGAAAACTCTACATCTAATAATCAACTGTTGGTAGGAATGGTTTCTCAATTAGCTGAAAATAGTCCAAGATCTTAAATGTTGAGAATGCACCTGCTTTTTAAAATTAAAAAAAATAAAATGTAGAGGAATTTATGTGCCATTGGATAAGGTTTAGAAAATCGAAGAAAACAATGATTTAAAGCACCTCATTGAAGAAAACAAGGTTACCAAGTCTGAATTGAAGATGCCAGTTGAAAAATCTACATCTAATGATCAACGGTTGGTAAGAATGATGTCTCAACCAACTGAAAAGAGTACAAAAACATTAAATGTTGTGAAGGAACCATGTGTGGTTGGAGAAGGTTTAGAAAAACGGATGCATGTGAAGTTGGAAATAGCAAGTCAAGTGTAAATGAGATGCGAATTCAATGCTTGTAGAGAAAAATTAAAAGGTTTCTATTTTAGTGGAAATAGAGCAACAAAAAAAGGAGATTAGAGATATTTATCAAGATAAAGAGCACGGATCTAAGAAGATTGAAGGGAAGCAACATGTAAGTTATATTTGGAGATAATGCTTTCCGACTGAGCTTAGAATTAGATTGGTATTTTGTTGAGAGAATATTTCAATTTTCTTATCTATGTTTAGAATCAGTTGAATCTGAAACCAAATATAAAAATGTGATATAATTAAATCAAATTAACACTATCTAGAACTAAATATAAAAATTTGATATAATTAAATCAAATTAATGGTGAAAAAATATTATTTTGTGTATTTCTAAATACTATATCTCTCATTTCAATTTCTTCACTGATATCAGAGTCTATTCTGGATTAACTCCCTCCCATCGTAGGTAGATGTGAAAATTGTGATGTTGGAGCCTTTGTAAATAATTAGATTAGCGTAAAGGTTGTGAAAGTACATAATTTAGTTTATGTTTGAGTGATTTCTACTGTGTGAGGAAGAGGCCATGGGAGTGGTTTCCACTGCACATAAAAGTTTTCATGGCGATTTGGATGATTTGTAAACCTGTGCAATTTGTCAGACTCTAGGCATGTGAGCTAGGCATGTGAGCGGATGATTGGAAAACGATGGTATGGACATACGAATCCAGGTGCTCTGCATCTGGTGTTTGATTTAGTGACGTTCATACCATAGTTGTGCAGAGCCACAAAGGAGGAAAAAAATGAATTCCAGTGTAACCATCATTGTTTAGAACAGTTGGCTAGGTAAATATCGAATTAAAGTGTTGTTAAAATTCATCAATTTCTTGTTAAGCTCCCTCTCCCAACGGCTGTCTGGAAACCAACTGTAGTAATTTCTAGAAACCAACTGTTGTCATTTCCTTAGATTATGGAAACCAACTGCAGTTATTTCCTTAAATTATGGAAATCAACTACAGTTAATTAATTTCTTGTTGTGAGCTTCTGGAGTGGTCCATTACTCCCTTTACAGTTCTCTACCATGATTTGTGGAACACTTGACTCATAGCCAACAGAAGCTTGATGGAAGCTTGGTTATATATACTTCTTTTTGGTCCCCAAGCTCACTAACTCAACCCCCTTCAGTTTTACACCATCAAGTTAGAGTGAACAGAGCTTGGAAGTGCCAAATGAGATTTGGGAACAATTTACCTGCCTCTATATAATTCTTAAGCCCTGATCTTCTCCATTGATTCACTGCCTATGTGTTGTTTTTGGCATTCGATGTATTTTTTGTAGTTTTCTATGTTGCTCTAGCCTGCGTGATTGGCATAGATGCATGTTGTTGCCTACCCTGCATTATTGTAATTATGTATGCTATGGTTAATCAGTATAAAAAAATGGTTGGAGTCTGCCAATACGATGTTTTCATTCATATGGTGGGTTGTTGAGCTTTTGCAAACGCAGTTGATGCCGAAGGGTTTGAACTGCAGCTGAGCTCGGGATCTCGTACTGTAAAGAAGGACAATTATATCAAGTGTGGAGGAAGAAATAAATTTGTGATCTCTGTCAGACTGGAACCTGTGACTTCTAGGAGAGAAGAGCAAGTTTCATTTTCCAATATCCCGTACAGCAACAAATTTGGGAGTGTGAGCAAGCATCAATGGCTAGAGGTATTTCTTCTTGGGTATTAAAGTTTATTTCGATTTTTTTTAAGTGTTTTATTCCGCATTAAAGAATCATTATTAAGCCATTAAAGAATAATTATTATGCTCTCATTTGGTATCAGAGCCCATATTTTATCTCTACCTTGGTGTTTACCATTAAAATGAGGGTTTTTTGGAGTTTCTTGATTTTGTGTGTTTTACCTGATTGAATGAGGTGTCTTGTTTCCGTCTGTTGTCGACATTCTGTATTTTGGTCTGTTTATCAAATTAATTGTAATGAGAGTGCAATCCAAAGTATGTTAGATACCCATTTGTAAGATCTCAGGTTTCAATCTAAATTGTGAATCTCTAAATTTAAAGTCACTTGTAAAAGTAAAAGCTCAGCGATTGTACAATTTGTTTTTACTTGAGTAAAAAGAGGAATATGATGAAATAAATGAGTGGCTTTATAAATAATGAATTTTTTTTGGCATGTAAAGAATTTTCAGAATGTACAGGGGAATTCCAGACTCTTCACTAAACACTAAAACGTAATGCATTACATAACATAACCTAATTAGAGTTTTTAAGAATGTTATGCATAAATATTTTAGTTTTATTTATGCAAATTATCATTATTCTCATATCAAGTTATTTTTTTTGTAAGAAATAATGTCAAGTGATCCATATAATTTTAATTGATTATAGAATAGCCACAACATCTCTAATTAAATAATATTATATATTATGATTGGTTAGAATCACATAAAGATTATTTAGACATTAATTGTAATTAATTATACTAAATATAATAAATTTTATCCCACGGGAATTTTTATTATATTTATATAATTAATTAGGATAAAATATTCATAACTTATCCACAGGAATTATGAATTAATAGTTTTATCATAAAGTTCAAAACTAAGATAGAATTTATATCAAATTATAATCATAATATACCCTTAGAATTATGAATTAAGTGAATAATTTGATAAATTCTATTATAAAGAATAATTGAATCTGCTTGAATTGAAAATTTATCCCACAAGCAATTTTTATGTCATTAGATTCAATTTTAAGCATGGTTTACATTGGTAAAACATGAAATTTTATTTAGGCCTCAAATTTAACATAAGCATGTAATCTTTAATTTTATGCAGTTGTACAAACTGCAAATTTCTCTGAAATTCGTTGTGATATCCCTGAACTTAAGGGAGATAAATATAAGGTCTGGAAGGAGAGGGTTCTCCTTCATTTCGGGTGGATGGACATAGACTATGCTATTAGGAAAGATGAACCACCGGTACTCACTAATACCAGCACTGCAGCGGACATCACGTTTTATGAACGATGGGAGAGATTTAATCGTGTAAGCATGGTGTTCATTAAGACTAAAATGGTATTCTTGGTTCTGTTGATCAGCATGAAAAGGTTCGAGACTTGCTGAAAGCCATTGATGATCAATTTTTCACTTCAGACAAGGCACTAGCAAGCACCCTAATCATGAAGTTCTCATCCTTAAGGCTCACCAGTGTGAAAGGTGTACGCAAGCACATCATGCAAATGAGGGACACTATGGCTCAATTGAAGAAACTCGAGGTTGAAATATTGGAGTCCTTCCTGGTGCACTACATCCTAAACACCCTTCTGCACCAATACGAACCTTTAAAAATCTCATACAACATACATAAGGATAAATGGTCAATTAATGAGCTCATGACCATGTGTGTCCAAGAGGAAGAGAGACTGGTGATGGAACTGGGAGAAAGTGCAATGTTGGCAACGCATGGAAAGGGCAAATCTCAAGCCAATCAGAAAAGGAAAGGTAAAGTACCTCTCCAAGCTGATATTAAGAAGGATTCCAAATGTTTCTACGGTAAAAAGAAGGGACACATGAAGAAGGAATGCACCAAATTTCAGAAATGGCTTGCGGACAAAGGTAATCCAATCTCATTTGTTTGTTATGAATCTAATATGGTTAATGTCAATATTAACACCTGGTGGATTGATTCTGGATCAACAATTCACATTTCGAATTCCTTATAGGGTTTGTAAAACCTAAGGAAGCCAATGGGAAGTGAGCAAAGCATCTTATCAGGAAACAAGATGGGCTCGCATGTGGAAGGTATAGGAACATGCTATTTAACTTTAAGTAGTGGCTTTGTTTTAGAATTAGGAAAGACCTTTTATGTTCCAAGTTTTTCTAGAAACTTGATTTCAGTTTCAAGACTTGTACCTTTTGGATATTCCTTTAATTTTTCAGAAACATCCTTCAATTTACTTTATAAATCTAATTGTGTTGGGAATGGTATCTTGTATAATGGTCTTTACTGCATTAATTTACAAAACAATGTCACTTATGATTCAATGCATGTTCACACTGGCACTAAAAGATGTGTTATTAAAAAAATGAAGATTCCTCTAAATTATGGCACTAGAGACTAGGTCATATCTCCATAGAAAGAATTAAAATATTGGTAAATGAAGGGGTACTTAATACTCTGGATTTTACTAATTTTGAGACTTCTATGGACTACATAAAGGGAAAACAGACCAGCAAGTCAAAGAAAGGTGCCAATAGGAGTTCGAACATATTAGAGATCATACATACTGATATATGTAGTCCAAACATGGACTTACAAGGTCAGAGATACTTCATCTCCTTTATAGATGATTACTCACGATATATGTATCTCTACATGCTTCATAAAAAGAGTGAAGCATTAGATGCCTTTAAGATCTTGTTGAAGCCTCGAAAATTGCTGCAACAACATTGGGGAAACCACCCGGTCCGGACCTTAGTACAGCTCCTTTTCCGTTTGGGATAGTGGCTCCGACTGGGGGTAATGGGACCAGTTTCCCAGAAATAGATAAATGGGATGAGTGAATGTTTTCTAGATAACACTAGTGATAGGCGGAAGGCTGAAACTATTGACAGAAATGTAAGTAAATGAAACTATCCCGGGAATCTATTGAGCTCTAAAGCATAGCTTTTGATGCTCTATGTCTAAAAGACAAACATATAGGTGATTGTATCTTTAAGACATAGATATTGAATCATTTGAGATTGATGTGCTTAAATAGTTAAGCACAGCGATTGAAGCGAAATTACTACACTTTATACATTCATATCATCATCATATACATGATTTAAAAGTAAAGGCACGTCATATAAACACCCAATAGTGGAATGAATAAAATTTGTTGTTATAGCGCATGCATACAATCAACGATAGCAAGAATAATTACATAACAATTCACATACATAGAATGACTTCAGACAAAGATAGAAATACCATTTGAGCTGCTTGCCACTCCCAGATATCAATCGCTATGTGTAGTTCTTCCCTTAACGCATAAACATTCCTCAATCAATGACAATAGTGCACAATTGTATAAAGAAATTTCTTCATTAAAGTAAGAACGATTGGTCGAGTTTCATAAAAGAATAAAGGCTGAAGCACAATAGTGCAAACTTCAGTCTGTTAAGTCTATTACAAAATTTTATGACCCTTTCTAAAAACATGAAAGGGTCTATAAATACAATACTAATCTAAATACCTATAAAACAGAAATGCTACTTAAACTGATATCAATAACTTTTGTTGCTATTTCGGCTGGCGATCTGGGGAGCTGGAGGATGATTCATTCAGTCGGCTGCTTTCCTTTAAATCTGAGCTGATTAATGGCAAGCATTGGATCAATTTCCGGAGGTTTGTTGAGGTGCGAACTGAGCTGGGCAGCATAGGTGGCGTCTTGGATGTCGGGAATCATACACTGGATGGCATCTGTTAAACACTTGAGGGCGGCTCTTTGTTCATGAGGCTTAACTAGGAAGTGCCAATATGTTTCCATGTTTAAACTATTAACTTCGGCGATTAATCTTCCTCTGCCTTCTAACTCTGGATAACACGTCTGCTCCAATGCATTTGTTGTAGTAATCTTTCCTGGTGTACACTGGGAAATCATGTTTGCTATGTAGAGAGTGTCGTTAACTAGATCAACTAAATTGCTAGAAGTTAATCTACATCTGGAAGCTGCTCTCTCTGCCT